>RJWJ010027849.1:0-21848 GCA_004363605.1 Indri indri
TGTTGTAACTAAGATTAAATACATTCGTAAGCTTTCTTATGTAGATCAACAACATAAACTCCTATGATAATGTCATTTCCTCATACATTCAAGATTTAGATTTTAAAAAGCCTTTCATATGGGTGATTGGTCCACTCGTTTGTCACACTTGTCCTGTGTGTCCACCAAGTGCTGGGCCCCAGGCGACACACCTGGGATTCCGTGCCTGTCTCCTCACGTAGCTCTGATTGTGGAGTGCCAGGCAGACTCGGCGAACAGGGCTACGTTTCAGAGAAATGAATGTGCTTAGAACACAGAAAAGGAAACTACCAACTGTCCAGGGTTTGGGGAGGCTCCCAAATCAGACTGCTGGACTGAGTTTTGAAGAACAGTAGGCATTAGGCAATCGAGAAAAGAGGAGGCAGTGAGGGTGGTAGAGCAGAGACCAGGCATAAAGTCACAGGAGTCTGAGGCAAAGGAGCAAGCAACGTTTAGGGAAGGTCTGGCACCTGGTATTCATGGAGCACTGGGTGCATTTGCAGATGATTTTGATGCTGGAAAGCATCATCAAATATTGGATATCATGACAAAGAACTTTAAGTTTATCCTGAGGGTGATGGATGATCTAGCTGTAGAAATCATAGATTTTCAAATAGGTCAAAGGTTTAGGATATGTGTTTTATGAAGGAGGATCATTCGGATTATAGTATAGATCAAGAAATGAGGCATGCTTGAGCTAGGGTGGTGGTAGAAAGAAAATAAGGAGAGGGAAAATTCGAGAGACCTTAAGGATGCAACATTGACACGTTGACTCAGTTCGGTGGCCGGATGATTGGGGAAGGCAGGGGTCCTGCCTGGGTCTCTGGCTCATGGTCCACTTTATAGTGAAGCACTTGGAGAACAAGGACAGTGTTGTCTGCTCTTTGGGTTCTTGTCCCCTCATAACGCTCAGCCCACAGTTGGAGCTCAGGATTGTTGCAAAGATCATGGATATCTCAGCAGCAAGGAATATAGAAAGATCAAGTGTGTTAGGACCTGAAAGAAAGTGAGAAAACATGTGAGAGTTGAAGGTGCCTCTGGCATAGGGCACGTTGATCTCTGCTTTGGAGATCTGGAATGGGGAACCTTAAACATGAAGTGGTATTTATTTTTAGGCTAACCTTGGGTGGAAGCCAGGGAAGAAGAGAGCTCAGACCAACAAGGGAGCAGGAGGTTTCAGACTTAGCAGCAAGCAGGAAAATTGGAGCATCCCTGGAAGTCTGTCCAGGAAGAGAAACCTGGGAAACAAGATAAAATGAGGGGAGGCCCCTTTCAAAGACTAACGCAGTAAAGGGTCTGTTTGGTTTTCTTGATTTCAAATAAAACAAAAGGCCCCCAAGTTACAAGCATAAATAGAATTGGATGCAACAATGTTGGGTAGCTCAAAAGTGGAAGGAACATCTGAGAAAGCAGACACAGAAAGGGCAGAAGTCATGTTTAACCCAGTAAGGACCGTGTCATCAGTGAAGTGGAGAAAAAGACAGATTGCAGTAGACGGAGAGTTGGGTGAGAAGGGAGGTCCTGAGAGTTAACGTAGAGCTTCTCTGTAAAGGAAAAGAAGTTGAATTACTAGACAATGACTAAGGTTAATAGAGGTTTTTAAATTTGTAATTAATTAATTTTATTTTTTAAAGCGTTTATTTGAACGTGTCCACATTTTGAGAAGCAGCACATGATGCAGGGAAGTGACCAGGGACAAAGTGGCAGAGGGGTAAGTGGTTTGGACATCCAGGTCCCAGGGGCACAGACCCTGGGTGAGGAACCAGCCTGGGGCAGAAGTGGGACACGCCAGGGCAGGAACACATGTGGAGGGACCTGTGTGGAAGAGGGACGTTTATGCTTCATAGTTTCTATTTTTTATCTGATATTCTCTTCACAGATCCATAACTCTTATCTTCATTTTACAGAAGATTAAATAACATCCCCAAGATTATGCAGCTGGTAATAGCAGAAGTAGGAGATTCCATTGTATGTCCTTTGGCATCAAATCCAAGGAAGTTTCAGACACTAAAGAGAATGTGAGGGTAATAATCATGCATATGTATGTGTGCGTGTGTGCGTGCGTATTAGATGCATTGTCAGTAATTTATGAAAAATAATTTTCTCAGGGCTTATATTTTTAAATTTCTCTCTGAATCCTTCCTGCTTATGCTCAAATAAGCTTTTTAAAGCTGCGCTCTGATACGGCTCCTAGATTCTCTCTCATTGCCTGAAGAACTAAACCCAAAAGTCCTGGCGTGGCCACGGGGCTCCGTGATCTGGCTCTTAGCTGACACTTTCAACCTCACACTCTGTTGACTCATCAGCCCTTCTGGGGATTAGAAAAAGCACCCTCCTTCCTCAAGATAGCTTACTATGCCTTTTGGCAGAAAACTGTAACAATATGCTGATTTTAAAAATAGCTTTATAGTGACATAGTTTACATGGCAAAGAATTTACCCATTTTAAGTGTACAATGTGATGATTTTAGTGAATTTATAGAGTTGTGCAACCATGAGCATAATTTAAACACAAGCATCTTAGAATACTTCTGATACCTGAAAAATACCCCTTGTGCGTGTTTGCAGTAAATCCTTATTTGCATTTTCTTGTCATTTCCATTTTGCAAAAGGAATCATACAATGTGCAGTCTTGTGTCTGACACCTAGCAAAATGTATTGAGGATTATCCATGTTGTAACATGCATCAGTAGCTCCTTCCTATTTTATTGCCAAATAGTATTCCATTATATGTTGTTGTATGAATATAGCATACTGTGTTTATCCATTTACCAGATAATAGACATTTGAATTGCTTTCACTTTTTAGCTGTTATGACTAATGCTACTCTGATCATTTGCATACAAGTTTTGAGCCTACATGTGTTCATTTCTCTTGGGTGTAAAGTACAATTGCTAGATCATATGGTAAATTTATGTTTAACATTTTAAGAAATTTCTAAAATATTTTTCAAAGTGGCTGCACCATTTTGCATTTCCACCAGCAATGTCTGAGAGCTTCAGCTTCTCTGCATCCTCATTATTACTTGTTAGAATCTTTCTTTTTTATTGTAGCCATCCTAATGGGTATGTAGTGTTATTTCATTGTAATTTTCACTTTCGTTTTGATAGAAATTGCATTAAAACTGTAGATCAGTTTGGGGAGAACTGTCATCTTTACTATGTTGAATCTTCCAATCCGTAAACATGGTATGTGTCTCCATTCATTTAGATTTTCTTTGATTTATTTCGTCATCATTTTGTAGTTTTCCGCATATAAGCCCTGTACATGTTTGTTAGATCTGCATCTAAATGTTTTCTTTTTGTTAGTGATTGTAATTGCATTTTGATTTCAGTTTTCATGTGTTTAGTGGATTTGCGCTAGTATTCATTCTGTTTGTGGCACACTCCAGCCTGGGCACCCTAGCTGGGAGGAGGACTTGTAAGTTCTGGGATGGGAGTGAGGAGAAGTGGGCTGATATAGTTTGGATACTTGTGCTATCCAAATCTCATGTTGAGATTCTATCCCCCAGTGTTGGAGGTGGGACCAAGTGGTAGGTATTTGGGTCATGGGGGCACATCCCCTCATGAATGGCCTGGTGCCATCCTGAGATCACGAGTGAGTTCTCACTTTATCAGTTCATGTGAGAGCTGATTGTGTAAGGGAACCTGGCCCCTCCCCCTTCTCTTGCTCCTTCTCTCACCGTGTGATGCACTGGCTCCCCCTTCATCCTCTGCCTTGATTGGAAGCTCCCTGAAACCCTCACCACAGCAGACGCTTGTTGCACAGCCCACAGAACCTTGAGCCAAATAAACCTCTTTTCTTTATAAATTACCCAGCCTCAGATATTCCTTTATAGACTGACTAACACATGAATTCAGGTCCTGTCTTTTCCTCTTCCTGGCTCTGGATTCTGGGCGAGGCACTGAGCCTCAGGTGGTGATTAATACTTACCTCACGGGAGTCAGAACAATTCAAATTCTATTTGACATGTAACTAATTATTGGTGCTTCTGTCGTTAGCATATTTCCACTTTGAGATGTATATCCATGTGTTCATCAAAATGCTTTGATAAACCATTTTGTAAGTGAAGGGCAATATGCATGGGGCCTGGTTTAGAAGGAGCTTTCTATTTATATTTCTTATGCAGATCAGGATATAGATGATTTCATTTTGCTTTCTCTCTTCCTCTCTCTTTTTTTTGTCTGTTTAGTACTTTGTTGTTGTCACTGCCACTGTCACTGAAAACTTTCATTAAATTCCAGACTATATAAATGCTCTATGTAGATGGATGACAGAGCCTCGGTAATTGGGAGGTATTCAGAGATGGGATCAGGAAAATGAGACCAGACTCCATATCTGGCTGGGCAGGAAAGGAGAAGAGCTGCTTCTTGTGAGATTAAAATAAAATAAAATTCCAGTTAAAAAAATCAGAATTAGATGATGTAAACAACAGGGAAGTGTGGAGGATGCAGGGTATCCATACCAACCTGAAGTCAGTCTTCGAGGACAGACAACACGATATTAACTGGCATCTGTGTTTTCTAGGAAATACATGAGAAGTGTGGATAAATGTGTTCCCTGCGTAATTCCTGTTGTAGTGTTGATGGTCAAGACAGCCTGAAAGCATATTGAGTCCTGAGCTGGGTGATGGTGGCCAGGAGACAAACACCTTTTGACTCAGTTTCCTCATCTGCAATATGGGACTCTCTCTCTCTCTCTCTCTCTCTCTCTATATATATATATATATATATATATATATATATATACCCTAACTTTACAGGAGTGTGTTGAGAAATAAACCAGTACAGTGCCTCATACATAATACATGCTTAAAACCTTTGAATATTAAAGTTAGGTTTAAGTCCTGGGACATAGGTTATTCTGTTGGGTATCTTCCAGCTCAGAGGCATGCCTGGCACATGGCAGGCAGTAGGAAGTGTGTAGGAAACCAGCTGAATGAATTAATGTGGATAATTCCTGCCACACATTAAATCCTCAATACCTTTGTTGAATGACTAAATTTTACCTTTCTAAATAGGCAATTAAACTGAATACTGTAAACACTCATTTAAAATTCCAAAATCTGTCCAAATAAACCAGTCAAAATCCCCTGAAAATACATACTGGAGTGATAGACAAGGATGCTCAGGTTTATCTCAAATTACTCACAGAATACTGTCCTTAAAATGGGCTCCTGCTGCCCGAAATTGCCCCCTCCTTTACACAACCTACTCTGCATACAGGTTCCAAGAGAACGCTCATTTAAAATGTTGCAATTAATTTTAAGCCAGAAATCAATTCTACTTAAGGGGAACTTTTTTTAAGCATCTCATCATTGTCCTCTTTGCTGACTATGTTCTCACATTCCAGTATTCCTATGCTATTGTCACTGGTAAGGGAGCTGGAGAAGTGACGCAAAGTAGCCTGTGAGCCCCAGGACAAGCAAAGTTGCCCAACACCAACCAAGACTTTGACGTTGGTCATTTAGAGGTTCTTTTGATAGTTAAAATATTTCCTTTTCCTTCAAATGCCTTCCTAGAGAGTTTATCTTAAACACACTGAGGCTAGCTGGGATCTTTAGGTCGAACGAAGATTAGACTCACGCAAGGTTGCCTCTGCCTTTCCTCAAACACTTTTTTCTGATGTAGCAGCTGTAATGTCTTTGCCTGACCACAGAGCCTCGAAAAGAAAGTGTGGGCTTCAAGAGGCTGTTAGCAAGCCCCTCACAATGCTGGGCCTTGGGGATCCCCTGGGAGGACCAGGGAGCCTCTGATTTCTGTGTCTGCGAGTGTCAGAGTGGTGGCAGAGAGAGAGCAAGAACTGTGATCTGGTGACTGCCTATGGCGTGCAAGCTCTCGGCATGCGTATATCACACAGTTAACTTAATTCTTAGAATGCCCTTGGGAAGTAGGTCCTACTAGCATACTCCTTTTACGGGTGAGGAGAGAGGTCACAGGTACCTTGGTGGTCAGTGGGCCCAGAATCAGCCATGTTAACACAGAGCCAGGGATTTGGAAGCCAACACTAGATAGAAAAATTATCAGAGAGAAACCATTCAATCCTCTTGTTTGTAAACCCCAAAAGGGGTCCAGCGTAGGTCTCATCACTTGCCACACAAAGAGTTGATTATTGAGACAACAAGAATTGCCAAGGCAGACAGGAATCTTAATGTGAAAGATGTCTGTCAAGAGAAAAGGAGAAACAGTCTGAAATCTGCCTCCCCGACCAAGAGCAAGCGTGTTTATAGTGGGCTGCGGAAAGCAGGTCAGGTTGCCTGGGGGTTGAAGCCACGGAGTCTTCAGGTGGTGGGATTCAAGCCAAGTTGGTTGCTAGGCTTGACTGGTAAAGTCTGAGGGAACAAAAAGTAACTTAGGAAGGGGCCATTTTACAAGGCCAATTACACTCTCCATTTTTTTTTTTTCCTGTGTGTGTGTACATAATTTTTTAAGGCTCTAATCCAATATGTGCACATATTGATATGTATGCCTATATGCTGCTTCTTAAGATACACAAATGATATAGTACTGTTTCGCAATTTGCTTTTTAATGTAAAATATGGTAGATATATATCCTTGATGATATGTATACATATGTCATTTAAACAAAGATTGAGTAATAATCCATTATATGACCTTATTTATTATACCTTAATTTGTTTATGCCCATATTGAGAGACATTTAAGTTGTTTCTGTTTTTGGTTATTTCAAGTAATGATGCCAGAATGCCATCTTTTGCCTATTTTTCTACTTGCATTGTTTACTTTTCTCACATTAGCTTATAAGAAGACTAGCACTACCAAGTAGAACTTTCTGTAATGATGGAAATGTTACTACCTGTGGCTACGGAACACTTGAAATGTGTCTAGCATTACTGTGTGATGAAATTTTATTGTTATTTAACTTTATGTAATTTGAATTTTAATTTAATAGTCATATGTGGCTAATAGCTATCAATTTGGACAAGTGTAGCTTTATTTTTTTTTTCATTTCCAAGTCTTTTTTTAAATTGAAGTACAATGACAATAAAATTCATGAGCTGCAATCTGAATCTCCTTCTAAGTGGCTAAAGGTTATGCTGTTGACAATTGAACTGGATTTTTCATGTTGAAAATGAACTTAAATGATATCATCTTACTTTCCTACAGTATGATGTAAATTTTTACTCTGCCCAGAATATTTTTCTTTTTTGAGACAGTCTCACTCCATTGCCCTGAGTAGAGTGCCTCAAACTCCTGGGCTCAAGCGATCCTCCTGCCTCAGCCTCCTGGGTATCTGGGACTACAGGCGCACACTACAATGCCCGGCTCTTTCTTTTTATATTTTTGGTAGAGACTGAGTCTCGCTCTTGCTCAGGTTGGTCTCAAACTCCTGACCTCAAGTGATCCTCTCGCCTCGGCCTCCCAGAGTGCTAGAATTACAGGTGTGAGCCACCGTGCCCTGCCCCATCTGACAATATTCTCAAGCAGAAGAAACTACGTCCCATCCTTACCTTGTTCTTCAGAGCCTGAAGTCCTCTATTAATTTCCCAAAGGCATCCATGTGGGCCCCCCAGAGCACTGAGTACAGAGTCAGGAAGTTAGGGGTGTGGCAGAGTGCAAGCGTCAAGGTCTCGAGGTTCCACCCCTGCTGGAAGTCACTGCTCCAACCCCCCCCATCCGGCCAATATCGAAAGTTTGCAACTAGTCAGGCAGCACTTGGCATGGGGATGGGGGGGGCTAAAGACAACGTCTCATCTGCTGCAAGCCCACCGCAGTGGTTCCCCAATCAGCAAGGCGAGTTAACTCTTTCAGGACATGAGGGCACCTTTGGCCCTTGGCAGTCATAGAACTGAAAAGAAAATCTAAAGTTTCAATTTGCCAATTAAAGGGGAGAAAAAATATCTATGAGTCTTTGCCTATATTTTCAGCTAAGTCTTTAAAGCTTGTGGAGTCTCAAATCAAATGCTTAGTTTAAATATGAGGGGGAGGGCAAGTGCTTGGCCAAGAGTAGAAATTGGGTGGCCCTGACACCTGATTAAATTCCGCGTGTGCCGTGGACGCACGGCAGCCCCTCCTTGCAGCAGCATGCCGGGAACGGCTGACGTGCCGTGCCGTGAAATATGCTTCCTGTGAGGCTACAGAGTAAGAACACTTGTGTGAGCATAAAATTATCGAACTAGAATTTGAGTATCTTTTTTTTTTTTTTGTATTGGATTCTAAGTAAAACAGAACCAAAAGAACAAAACCAAAAATTACTGAATTTTTGTCTTTCAACGAAGACACTGCACATTTTATGTACTTCATGATGTCTGGTGTCATAATGAAACTAAAAACATACTCCAGAAAATGTCCTGCTTATAAGAAACAGTTAAATCTATTTTACTATTTGAGAAAACCTGGAATAGTTTATCATTTTAGAAAATGAAAATATGCAGAAGAGTTCCTACCTGGCATAGATAAAGAGGCCAGTGCTTGTACGTAATCACTCTGTTGCTGGTTTCAGGAGGTTCCTGGGGCCTTCCGGTGCCATGTTCTGGTGGCCCCACAGCCAGGCCCAAACTTCCTTCCATGAGGATCGGGCTCATTCGGGACTCATGATTTCAGACATCATGTAGCAATCTCTGAGCCCAGATGTCTACCCATAATCACAACTGGAAGAGGTTTTAACTTAAGATTTTATGAAGACAAAAAAGAAAAAAAAGGAAGGAAGAAAGAAATGAATGACTGAACTTAATTGAACCCCACGGTTTGAGTCCGGAATGTTTATTTGTACAACACGGTCAGCCCAGGCTGAACTATGAGCACCTCGTGATGGGAACAGGACTTCAGTCCTCTGCCTTTCCTCTCTCAGGGGTCCCTGGGAGCCCTTGAGCTGTGAATAGGAGATAGCTTCTGTTGTGGCCCAGGTACATGGCTGACAGCCACAGGCTTTTGCAATCATGCTGAGATGCCATTAGGTTCTTACACCTGTGAAAAGCCCACAGTAGCTACAATAAGTCTAGATTCAAATGTGCATTGGTTATCAATGATAACATGGGGCAGTTTCCCCCTCAGTCCCTCCTTATTTAATGTCTGCCATGCATTCTGATTAAGTGGCAAAGCTTCCCCATTGTGGGAAGACACCTGCCTGTCTCTGGGGGCTCAGAGGCCCTGGCTAGGTTCTGTTCTTGCTGCTGCTCTTGGTGTTGCGCAGATGCCAAGGCAGTGATGGTGTTGCCTCTGCCACGAGCAGCTGGAAGAGTCCCCATCAGACGGGGTCTATGCTGAGGGACGATGGTGCTCAAGGCATATTATTTGCCTCCCCTCTGGTGTTCTGTTATTGTGGTAGATGTGCATTAAATCACCTATGCATGTTGCAAACTCAACAATATCATGTGCTAGTAATGATCCTAAGCAATCTTACGTTTCTAAAGTACGTACTTACGAAGGGACAGAATCTGTGCATTTAGTCTGTCTGCTGTTTGCGATTATACATCTTCTGGGCATGCCCTTCTTCTCTTCATGTGGGTTTGTACTGACAGCTTTCTGGGGTCATTTCCTTTCAGCGTGCAGGACTTCCTTCAGTATTCCTTGCATGGCGGGCCTGCTAGCTCAGAGCTCTCTTGGTCTTGGTTTGTCTGGGGAAGACTTTGTTTTGTTTTCCACCACAAGCATGTTGGAATATCTAGTGACTTCTACATCCTGTCTTCCCCACCGCTTCCTTTTATTCTCAGCTAACCTCACAAAGCACCCAAAAGCCAGTCCTGCCTTCTGGGTGCACCCCGGGAGACCCCCATTTAATGAGGGATGTGAACTCAGAACCCTCCATGCACTCTTCCATTTTCGCTGCCATTCAGGGCTAGTCAATTTTGTTTTTAATCCAGGCTTTCTTGTCCCCCGTTTTTCTTCCTGGCTCCATTGGGTTCCTGCTCCCAGAGGCCTCTGCTCAGTGTTCCCTGGCGTTGTCCTGGAGGAGGTGTTTGATTTGTGAGTTTGGAGAACTCACAGGTGGGGCAGGCGGCGGGCCATTCAGATCCGGTAGGGATTTCTCTCATCTCACACACAAATCCAGGCGTGGAAGCCCTGTCCCTTCCGACTACTCCCGGCAGGTCTGCGCTGGTTCTGCAGGGGCCCTGCTGCGGTGGGTTCTGTTTCTCCAGCTCAGGGCTCTGCTGTTTATGGCTTGTGCTCTCCTGCTCCTATGTCAGGGCTCATCTGTGTTATTCGTAGACATGGTCTATGGGTTTTAGGTTTGCTGCCTAGTCCTTTTGGATGTGTTCTTTGGGGGATTCTGGGAGACTCTGGAACTACCTACTGTTGCCAATATCTCCTCCGATTCTTATCTGCCCCAAAAATATTTTTAGTTTTTTGTCTTTGGATTTTTATCTATATAATCAAATACACAGATAAATTAAATTTTATTGTTCCAAGTCCAATATTTATATTGAATGTCATATTGTGTGACAATAACTTCCTCAACAACGTTGAGTCATCGTAGTGGTACCGGGCATCTCTCACTCTCTCTCTCTCTCTCTTTCTCTCATATTCTTGGTATCAGTAAGAATCATGTAATGTTTCCAAGTTACAAGCAACTGCTTTGAAATGAGTACTCTCTTTGCGTCAGGCAAATGGCATTTTGTTCCTAGTCTTGACATTTAAATTCTATTTATTAGCTATTAATTTAGCATCTCAATCACTGTTTTGTGAGACTCATTCTACAGTTTTCCTTTTCTAGTCTCCATTATTTATACTATGATATCAGTTAAGTTTGCTTGGTAAAATAAATGTGTTAGTTTTTTCATCTTTTAATATATTCTGGAAGGTTTTTATGTTTTTTTGTAAAGTATGAATGAGTTTAATGTCTTGAATTCTTTGTGGCTATAATCACTTTGGAGGTTAGAGATTTCTTCTTGGACTCTCATCTTCACTCTGGATGTTATTTCTTCTAAATCTTTGAGAATCACCTAATTGCAAGTTATAAAGCTATGAAGAATAATATGGAGGCAAGGCATTATTTCCATATCCATAGGGAATTAAATTTAGGAGTAGCCCTGCAGTGCAAGTATCTGCTGTGTTACAGATGAGGAAACAGGCTCAGAAAGTTTTAATGACTTATCCCAGTTCATACTGAACAGTTGAGCAAAACCTGTGCTTGAACTTGAATTTTTTGATTGCAAATCTTGTGCTCTAGTTTCTCCTGTATTCAGGCCAGTCCGGTGACTACTGTTTATATTAATTATTATTTCTTCCAAGTTGTTAAAGGAAATAGCTCAAAGAACAGTACATTCTTGACCGTAGAGAAATTTCCTTCCAAGCCCTTCTCAGCCGTGCAGAATGTTTCCCTGATGTTGCCATGAGTAAGTGCAGCTCCCAGCAGGTGGCTGCGGATTTGTTCCCGTGTGAACAGTCTGGTTCTGTTTCGTGGAGTTGGTCTAAGTCCTCCCAAGCATCTGTTGTGTCTAAGTCTTCAAAACCAAGTGGCCCATTTCTCAGATATGTTGTTGGCAATTCCCAATATTTCTTCCCAAAGTCAGAAGTTCTGTCTACAACTTTTTCTGGATTACTTTTCATTGGCATACGTCACAGTATTCTAGTTTTTACTTGCCACAGAAAACCACTGTAGTCAGATGGATTTTCACAACTCTTCCAACTGGTCATGGCCAGCACTTTCCTGGATAAGGGAATTGTTTTCTCATGGCCCATCATTGGCTAATCATGAGGATCAAGGTCAGGGGGATGTAGGGAGAGCTTTGCAGATTGTAATGGAACGCAGCGGTTAGCAGAGACCGCGGCAGAGTCTTGTCTTCCCAGAGGGGCTTGTCTTCCCAACCACTTCCCAGGCTGCTCACTCCCAACTTGTCAAGGCTCCCCAGGCATTGAAACAAGAAACCTCAAGGATACAGGAATCTTTCACAGCTTCTTTTGCAACTTGTCCAGATATCATGATCAATGACTTCTAACACACATTCATTCATTTAAAATTGGTATTACTTGACATTTCTTGGTAGTAGCCTAAAAAGTACAGAACTTAAAGTCAGATGATCTAGCGTCTCAATCCATTCAGGCTGCTATAACAAAGTAATATAGACGGAGTGGCTTGTAATCATCAGAAATTTATTTCTCATGGTTCTTGAGGCTGGAAGTCCGAGGTCAGGCACAGCATGGTCGGGTTCTGGGTGAAGACTCTCTCCTGGTTTGTAGACTGCTGTCTTCTGGTTGTGTCCTCAAGTGGCAGAAAGAGGGCAAGAGAGCTCTCTGGGGCCCTTTTTATAAGGGCGCTAATCTCATTATGAGGGCTCGACCATCATGACCTAATTATCTCCCAAAGGCCCTGCCTCCTAGTAACATTATCTTGGGGTTAGGATTTCAGCATATGAATATGGGAAGGGTACAGACAGTCTGTAGCATCTAAGGTAGGTTTGTCATCAGTTACACTAGCTGTGTGACCTTGAGAAGGTCATGTAAGATCTTTGAGCACCAGCTTATTCACAAGCGCACTGTGCATGACACCCAGTAGGTCTGCACTAAATATTCGTTGATGGATGGAAAATAGTCTGCCTCATGGAGTGCTTCTTAAAGTCACATAAAACGAAAACTGTAGCAGCCTTGGCAAAATGCTTCCCCTGGTAAAGAAGGAAGAGCTGGGCAGGGTGCTTTGGGTGATGCCTCATCCTCAGACCTGCGATCTCTGCCTTCTCTTTCATATTGACATTAATGCAAACAATGCAACCAGGAAGTTTCTTTTGGCTTACTCACATGGGGGCTACTTTTGGATGGTTCTTGTGCAGTAAGCCCCCAGCACATATGAGCTGTGCACACTCTCTTTCCCATCTTCGCTGTGGTTCACACAGGTACAGGGTAGGTTGTGTGATGCAGAAGTTCTTCCTTACAAATTTGCTGCTCAGCCACACTTGGGGTTTGAGCCAATGTCTTCAGAATTAAAATATTACCACATTTACTCACCAAACAAAACAACTCTAAGTGCAACTTTTAGTGATATTTTACAAAGCATAATATTTTTGTTTCTTTCCTAGGAAGTTCCTGTAATTCTTAAACATTTCAAGGACTTCATGGTTTACTTCTTGTTATTTTGTTAGTTGTGTCCTGGATACAGTTTATATGTGGAGTGTAAACTCAATTGTACACTTTAGTTTATTGATATGTGAACAAAGACTCTATTGCTGATATGAGGGTTTGTCAGGAATTTATTTACACATTGAGATCTTTATACTGAGAGAGTTGTGAGGTGCCCAAGCGTTCTTTCCTTCCTTCTGACTGATATACAGCCTGTTTAATAGATTTAAGTTATGTCTGAAAGGAAGAATTATGTGTAATTGAGTTTACTTATTTCACAGATAATCTAGGAAAGATAGATAAAAACATTTGAATACTTTTTTTAAAGTTTCTGATACTGCAGACTTTTTTTTATTTTTTCTAGAATAATTTATTCTATAAATAAAAGTTAAAAGTCAAAATAGTTTTGCTTCTAGGTAAGCATACTAATATCTTAAACATATTTCATTTACTTATCTATTTACTATTATGAGTCCTACTCTGGTCCACTCTGATAACCTTCTCTGGACAAAGAATGTGCCTTGTGTGTAGCAGAGAGATGGGAAAAGACCTCAGGCCTGCCCTTGTAGAGTTTGTCAGCTAGTGATAGCAACACGATCACCCCACCTGTTAGCCTATCATGAGAGGCAAGTAACAGGCTGAATCAATTGGGATCTCTAGTTCCTCACTCAGAGGGGCGCAGGTGAATGAGGCCAGTGGAGCTCACAGCTCCACTCTTGGGGCTCTGAGCTGGGTTCTTTACGAGGCCCCCCCTAGAATAGTGGTTAACAGCACAGTCACTGCAGCCAACAGGCCAGGGCTTGAACCTGCGATCAACCCCTCACTAGCTGTGTGATGGTTACAGCTTCCTCAACTTCCCTCTCAGTTTCTTCCTCTGGGCAAGGGGTCTTACAGGGGTCCCATGCTATTCCAGGTGTCGCTGAGTGTTCAGCACCTCCCTGCAACAAGCGTTCTATGAGTGTTAAATACCACAGCCACTGGGCCCCCAGCCACCCATGGCACAGGCAGGGAGTGGTCCCCACTCATGCAGGGGGTCGACAGCAGCAGGGTAGGCTGGGCTGTGTGTGCGGCAGTGTGGTTTGCACACTCAGCAGACCGTTCCTTTGATCTGGCATTGCATGAAATTGTGCCTGACAGTATTTTTCATTTTGCAGAAATTTCTAAATGTTGTCAAAGGATCACTTTCAAATAAACAAAGAATTACTAAGCACCTATTGTGGTGCATATCAAGCTTTATGCTCAGTGCTAAGGCCTGCAGACAACTGGATATTTGAGACAAATAGCTAACCCTCCCTTACCTCTTACTGTAATGGAAAGTTGGGCAAAGGGAATATTGCTCCCATATGGGAATGTTCTAGAAAGGGGTAACAGTCAAAATATAGAGTGGGAGAAAACATAGGAAGGTAAAGGAGGAAGAGGAGAACAGGAGCAGAAAAGCCAGTTTCCTTCTCCTCCTGCACCTTGACTCATGAAGTAAGTGTACCCAACGAGGTTCCTAGCAAGGTACATGTGTCAGCCTCCAAAGACATCTCAGGCTTGAAATCCAGAGCAGAACATTGCAGGGACAAGTCCTCTGTTGCTTCTGGAAGTACCAAAGCTCATGATCATTTCTGAGGCTGGCAAATGCAGGACCCAAGATGAGCCCATCCCGCCATCAAGAGTGCCAATGAAGAACATGCTAAGCCCCAAATTTTGGTGCAATAGGGAAATTCTGTTTCATAAGAAAAGTATATCACTGAGAAGAAGGGGGAGAGCAAAAGACAAGAAAGAGGAGAGATAAAAAATCCACACGTCGGAACTCTGGATTTGGACATGATGTCAGGATAGGAAATTTGGACCAACCTTGCCTCTGAGGATGCATGAAAAGCTGCACAAAGTATTTAACAAGATCACTCTAGGTGCTGAGTGGAGAATACGCTGTAGCAAAACAAGAATAGAAGAGATAATGTATGGGCTTATTGAACAGTGACTCGAACCATAATGGAAGCAATGAAAATAAGTATTTGAGAAATAATTGGCAAGAATTGTTAATAATGAACAGAGACTAATCAAGAATTTCTCCTAGCTTTTTATTTTGATCAAATAGTTGGATGGTGTGGACATTTAATGGAGAGAAGACCTTTATTATTGTATATTTCTAAGGTGCACAACATGTTTTGGAATACATACACATGGTGAAGTGATTTCTCCAGTGAAGCAAATGAACATATTCATCTTCTCACATAGTTACCTTTTATGTGTGAGTGTGGTAAGTGCATCTGAAAACTGATGTCTTGGCAAATGTCCAGTATATAGTACAATATTGTTCACTGTAGTCCTTCAGTTGTACATTAGATCTCTAGACGTATTCATCTTATATAACTGCAACTTTGCACCCTTTGACCTATACCTCTCCTTCTCCTACCTCCTTCCCTCTGGTAACCACTATTCTACTCTTTGTTTCTATGAGATCAACTTTTTTAGATCCCACATTTAAGAGAGATCATGCAATATTTTTCTTCCTATGTGTGGTTTATTTCACTTAGCATAATGTCCTCCAGGTTCATCCATGTTGTCTCAAATGGCAGGATTTCCCTTTTTTTTAAAAGGCTGAATAATGTCATTATTTCTTTATCCATTCATCTCTCAAAGATTGAGAAAGAACATGTTTGGAGAGAAGCTCAGCTTGGGACACATTTATTTTGAGATACCTGTGAGATCTCCAAGGTAGATGTCAGATAGACAGGTAGACATTGCATTAGTCAACTCAGGCTGCCATAGCAAAATACCACAGACTGTGTGGTAACTATCTTCTCATAGTTCTGCAGGCTGGAAGTCTGAGATAAAGGTGTTGGCAGGGTTGACTCCTTTGAAGGCCTCTCCCCTTGGCTCATAGATGATCATCTCCCTGTGTCCTCACCTGGTCTTTCCTCCATGTGTGCCCATCCTTGGTGTCTCCTGTGCATCCAAATTTCCTCCTTTTATAAGGATACCAGTAATATTGGATTAGGGCCCAACTCTGCCAGCCTCATTTTAACTTAATCACTCCTTTAGAAGCCTATCTCCAAAGCCATAAGAAAGAATAGAGATGTCCAAGGAGAGAGGGGGCAAGCGAGAGTTTGGGAAAGGGAGACGGAGAATTTGGGAGAGGAAGAGAGTTGGGATGAAGGGGAGGAGGTGGGGGGAAGAAAAGAAGAGTGAGAAGAAGAAGTGAAAAGCTTGAAGAATTTATTTATGCCCTTGGAGTATAATTGTCATCTTTATGAGCATTATTTATGATAAAGGAGGAGGATTCCAACTCAGAGATGAAAGAGAAACAGTGCAAGGGTGTGCTATGAAGTTCAAGAGAATGCTCAGAGAAAGCGGCATTGGACAACTGCATTGAATTCTGCCAAGAGGTCTAGAAAAGTATGGTGAAGTTAATAATATGGAAATTGTTGTTGGCCTTGGCGAGAACACTTCTTATAGGACAGTGGACATAAAAACTAGGTCACAAAGGTGAAAAGGATGAACATGATACAACAATATGGTAGACTGGACATGTGAAAAACACTTCTAGTACAGAATAACTAAAATACTGGTGAAATACTCCTATTTCATTTTAAATAATGCCTGAATAGCTAGGCATGTTAAGTAAATTCTTGGAGGCTAAAAACACTGAAAAAAAAAATAGAATCTAGAGAAGTGAGAGGTGAGCAATCCTGGGAGTTTACTTTGGTATACATTTTTGATTCTGGGCTACCACGAGGTACACATGCAACTGTGGAAGAAAGGCAACCCCAAGGCCTGAGCAGAATGGGAAACCAGATAGAATAACCCACATAGGCCAGGCCCTGGGAAAGGCAGCAATTGCAGCTATCAAGTTATAAAAATATCACCTTTTAGAGGGAGACTAGGGGATGCTTGCTTGACTTGGTCTTGATTTCCAGACTGGGTGGAGAAAAAAATAAGTAAGAAATTTCAACCACTAGTCTACACCAAAGTGTGTTCACGTTTGGAATTACACTTGCTGTGCATCCCAAAAACTAAACTAAAATTCAATTTAAGCCTGTTCTATGCTATTATTGCCTTTCATTAAAAACAAATTTGCTTTGAAGGAAGGCGCATTGGCCTCAGGACTCACAGGATTTTTCTACATAGAATTTTAAAGAGTATGATTTTACAATAAAAATCAATCATAAAATGAAGGAAAAAATAAACCACCATGAGCAAAAGTCAAGAGAAATGTCCATTCACAGAATGAGACCAATGGAAATGTCAGATTTTGTAATTTTCTAATATAGAATATAGAATAAATATGTTTATTTGGTTAAACAAATAATGGATATTGAAAATATGTTGACTAGAGACAAACGTGACAAGATGGAGGAAGAAAACAGTATGTAGCAGTGAAATATTCCCTATGCGTATACATAATTCTTCATTAATTGATACACATCTCATCTCAGCCTACTGGTACTCATTTTGAAGAGTCAAAAGAAAGCTAAAAATATAAAATTTCACAGTCCACAATTTCAGTATAAAGAGTTTTCTTCTCCACAAAGTAAAGCATTTAAGGATCTATTAGTTTCTGGATGTTTTTCTAGAAATGTTAAAGAAATATATACATCAATTTAAGCTCTAGTCACATTTTTCTTATTTATTTGCTCTTGAATGATCTTGCTAATATAAGAGAAGCTCTAAGCCTTTTGAGCTTTTTAATGTTTCAAGTCTTTTGTCTTAAATAGAAGCTATGTTTTGCCAAAAACAAATAACGAAATAGCAAAATACCCAGATTTTATTCAAGGTTCCAGAAGCAAAAATTGATTGAGGAGATGTATTTTGGCGAAATATGTTTCATTTTCAAGTTTTCATTTCAATTTAAAAGGGTGACACTGAAAAGCAGGAGTGCCTGTTTGGATGACAGTCTGGAGAACAAGTGTACGGTCCTTGTCTTCCTCCCTCACACGAAATTCTATTTTTTTCTTAGGAGGTAAAGTCTTTTCTTCAAGATTTATTGCCATTAAAGAATGTCCTTTGGTCCAGTCTTATTTATTTATTCTCTTTCTTGTTGAAAAATTATTGTTTTGAAGAGGGAAGAGGAAGATGGCCAAATAGAAATCTCCAGTGATTGTCCCTCTGCACAAACACCTAATTCAATAGCTACCCTGCAAGCAACCTTCAGAAGAACAAAAATCAGGTGAGTGATCATACTATCTGGTTTTAACATTATATCAAGGAAAGAGGCATTGAAGAGGGCAGAAAAGAAAATCTTGTGTTGCCTACGCCACCTCTCCCCATTCCCCAGCAGTGCTGTGCTAACAAACCAAGTGGAGAGAGTGTGCTAGGGGATGGGGAGTGAAGGGATTGTGGGGCTTTGAAACTCAGGGCCACCCTGGCACAGGGGAACAAAGCATAGGGCAGAATTCTGCTGGTGCCCATGGAGGGAGCATTTTAATCAGCGTGGCTAGAGGGAAATCCTGTGCCCAGAAGCCCAGGTTCCCACCAACTCCACCGCCAACAGAAAAAAGCAGCCTGGGGCCTGGACTAAATTCCTAAAGCAGTTGGGCCACAAAGGGCTGCAGTTCTTGGGCAATTCCTGTGGCAGTGCTGCCTCAGAGCCAGTGGACTTGGGGTGCACATGACCCCTTGAGACACCAGCAGCTATGGCCAAGCCAGTGCCCATGTCACCCCTCCCCCAACCACAGGCAGTGTGGCTCAGTGAGAGCCTTCTTCCACTTGAGGAAAGGAAAAGGATAGTTCAGAAGAACTTGTTTTGCAACTTCGGAACTAGCTTTGCAACAGTAAAATAAAATACCAAGCAGACTCCTGAGCCCCCTGAGTCCAGGCCTTAGTTCCTGATGGCATTTTCAGACCCACCCTGGGCAAGAAAGAAACATACTGTCCTGAAGGGAAGGACCCAGTCCTGGCAGAATTCATCACCTGCTAACTAAAGAGCCCTTGGGCTTTGAATAAACATCAGAGGTAGCCAGGCAACAGTCAACACTGGCTTTGGGTGAGACTGGCCTGGCTTCAGGTGTGACCTAGTGCTGGTGGCCACGAGGGAGTGCCCACATCACTCCTTCCCCAACTCCAGCAGCCCAGCACAGAGTGAGGGAAGAAAGTGAGAGACTTTGCCTGGTAATCCGGGGAATTCTCTTGTGTCTTACCCAAGTTCACCAAGTTGGTATGACCAGGAGTCTGTAAGAGTCACAATATTATTGGGCTTGGAGCACCCTGAGTGCTGATATGGCTACAGTGACCAAAGACTTAGATCACAATGCTCAGTTCCTTTGAATATCTTCAAAACATTCTCAAGAAGGACAGGTTCAAACAAGCTGAGACTATGAACAATAAAATAAATACCTAACTCTTCAATGTCTAGATATCAGTGAACATCCACAAGCATCAAGAACACCCACGGAGAAATGACCTCACCAAATGAACTAAATAAGGTACCAGTTGACCAATCCAGAAATGATGGAGATAGGTGACCTTTCAGACAAAGAGTTCTAAATAGCTGTCCTGAAGAAGATCAGTTAACTTTAAGGCAACACGCAGAAGGAATTCAGGAGCCTATCAGAGAAATTCAACAGAGATTGAAATAATAATAATAAAAGAAGCAGAAATTCTGGAGCTTAAGAATTTAAATGACAAACTGAGAAATGCATCAGAGTCTCTCAGCAGCAGAATTGGCCAAGCAGAAGAAAGAATTAGTGAGCTTGAAGATGGATTATTTGAAAATATACAGTCATAAGAGAAAAAAGAAAGAAGAATAAATAAAAAAATACACCTACAAGATCAAGCAAATAGCCTTAAAAGAGCAAATATGAGTTATTGGCCTTAAAGATGAGATAGAGACAAATGGGGTAGAAAGTTTATTCAAAGAAATAATAACAGAAAACTTTCCAAACCTAGAGAAAGATATCAATATTCAGGTACAAGAAGGTCATAGAATACCAAGCAGATTTAATGCAAGCAAGTCTACCTCAAGGCATTTAATAATCAAGCTCCCAAAGATTTGGAGAAGGAAAAGGTCCTAAGGGTAGCAAGAAAAAAGAAAAAGTAACATATAAAGGAGCTCCAGTACTTCTGGCAGCAGACTTCTCAGTAGAAACCTTACAGGCCAGGAGAGAGAGAGAGAGAGAGAGAGAGATGACATATTCAAAATGCTAAAGGAAAAAACCTTAACCTCAGAATATTATAATATCAGACAAATTTTCCTTCATACATGAAAGAGCAATGAAGACTTTCCCAGACAAACAAAAAATGAGGGATGTCATAAACACCAGACCTGTCCTACAAGAAATGCTAAGAGGATTGCTGATAATGATGTGGAGAAAGAAGAATCCTCATACACCGTGGTGGGAAGGTAAATTAGTGCAACCACTATAGAGATTCCTCAAAAAATAAAATAGAACTACCATATGACCCAGTAATCCTACCACTGGGTATATACCCAAAGGAGGGAAATTCAGTATATCCCAAAGATATCACTCCCATGTTCATTGCAGCACTATTCACAATAGCCAAGAAATGGAATCAACCTAAGTGTCCATCAGTGGATGAATGGATTAAAAAAATGGTGATTCATATACACAATGGAATATTAAATAGCCACACAAAGAATCAAATCCTGCCATTTGTAACAGCATGGATGGAACTGAAAAACATTATATTAAGTGAAATGAGTCAAGGACAGAAAGAAAAATATCACATGTTATCACTCAGATGTGGGAGCTAAATATTAAAAACAATCAATCTAATAGAGACAAAAAGTAGAATGATGGTTACCAGAGGCTGTGAAGTATAGTGGGGAAGAGGGTATAGTGGGGATGGTTAATGGGTGCAGAAGTACAGTTCTATAGTTAGATGGAATGAACAATACTTGGTATCACAACAAAGTGACTGTAATCAACAATAAGGGTGTACTTTAAAATAAAATAGTAAAATTGGAATGTTCCTAACATAGAAATGATAAATGCCTCAAATGATGGATACCTCAATTTCCCTGATTTGAATAGTTCACATTGTGTGTCTGTATCAAAACATCACATGTACCCCATAAATATGTACAACTATTTTGTACTTATCACGATTAAAAATAAAAGACACAAAAAATTATTGTTTTAAAAATCATTTTTATTTTATTTTAGTTTTTTTTTTATTTCAGCATATTAGGGGGTACAGATGTTTAGGTTACGTATGTTGCCCTTCCCCCCTTCCCCCCCCAAGTCCGAGCTTCAAGTGTGTCCATCCCCCAGATGGTGCGCATCGCACTCTTTGTGTATGCATATACCTGTCCCCTCCTCCCCCCTCCCCCCTGAATGGCATCCAATAAACATTATTGTTATATGTGCACTTATGTGTTGATCAGTTAATACCAATTGGATGGTGAGTACATGTGGTGCTTGTTTTTCCATCCTTGGGATACTTCACTTGGTAGAATGTGTTCCAGGTCTATCCAGGAGAATACAAGAGGTGCTATATCACCATTGTTTTGTAAAGCTGAATAGTACTCCATGGTATACATATACCACATTTTATTAATCCACTCATGTATTGATGGACACTTGGGTTGTTTTCACATCTTTGCAATTGTGAATTGTGCTGCTATAAAGATTCGGGTGCAGGTGTCTTTTTCATAGAGTCTCCATTGTTCTTTTGGGTAGATGCCCAGTAATGGGATTGCTAGATCAAATGGTAATTCTACTTGTATCTCTTTAAGGTATCTCCATATTGCTTTCCACAGAGGTTGCACTAGTTTGCAGTCCCACTACCAGTGTATGAGTGTTCCTATCTCTCTGCATCCATGCCAACATTTATTGTTTTGGGACTTTTTGATAAAGGCCAATCTCAC
>RJWJ010027850.1:0-21891 GCA_004363605.1 Indri indri
TTGGGCTGATGAACAATTTACATATAAAATATATCTAATTTTCAGACATGTGCCATAACAGGAATGAACCTTGAATACATTATACTAAGTTAAAATAAGCCAGGCACAAAAGGACGAATATTGTATGATTACACTTATGTGAGGTCCCTAGAGTAGTCAGATTCATAGGGGACAGAAGGTAGAATGGTGGTTACCAGGGGCTGAGAATAAGAGGAAGTGGACGTTAGTGTTTCATGAGTATGGAGTTTCAGTTTGGGAAGAAGAAAAAGTTCTGGAGATGGCTGGTGGTGACAGCTGCATGACAATGGAAATTTACTGAATGCCACAAAACTTTATACTTAAAAATTGTTAAAATGTTAAATTTTATGTCATGTATGTTTTACCACAATAAAATACACACATATTGTTATATGTTAATACAATTTTCATTAATTACATATAAAAAATATATATGTATTTTTTTCCATTGTGTTCCAAAAAAGATTGAAGGATGGACACATCTGTGTTTGCATCAAAATAGTTTGGGAAATTCCATGGATAAAAAGGTTTTTATATTGTAGGACTTTTTAGGTCACTTAAAATGCTAATTACGAATTGCGAATCTTCAAAGGGGAAGTTGGTGTAATAGTCAAGTGAAAGAAGTTTAAACCAAGGATCCTGTGCAATGCATTTAATTTTTACTGTGATACAGTCTCTAGAGGTCTTTCATGTTTAAAAAAATTATTGAATACTAAAACACTTTCTGAGGGAAAGGGAAATACTAATATATATGTTTAGTGTAGCAATGATCTTTGTGGGTTCTCAATATATATTAACAGAATGTTTATAATATAATCACATTAAAATCTAATATTTGCTCATCATATAAAATATTCCACATTCACTTCTCATACATTACTTTTTCCTTATATCATAGAAAACTGATTCGTTTCTGGAAGATTCATAAAATATTTTACTTTTCATGATCCAGAATTTTTCTCAGCTGTCACAATGAAATTCTTTTTCTTCTCCCCTTATTCTGCAGTAGTTAATTATGCAAGAGAAAGCTTTGTCATCATCTGAAAATATTACTCTTACTGATGAAAGAGTGAAATTTATCTAAAATTGTGAATGGTGTCATATCTTATACTTTGCTTAGAGATGGTGAAGTGTATTCTATAATCACAGAAAGTTAAAATAAAAGCAACCAAGTAATCAAAATCACTGTTTATAATGAATATACTTTATTCGTAACATAAATAGATGATTTTTTTTAGATTTTAAATATATTTAGCATCTAACACGTCTAGTATGATAAGGTATGATAGTTGCCAGAATACATTTGACTCTTGACTTTCTTCAGATATTTATAACTTCACATTACATTTTTTGAATTATGTAGGGGAGATATTAATGGAAGGACCGCAGCTTAGGCAACTGGAATTTGACTTATTTATAGTGCAGTTAAACTCTAGAATATTTAGCTTTAAAAAAAAAATCCTTTTACGTTTATAGGAACAAATGTCATCGGTAAAAACAGCTGAGCAATGCACCGAGATTTTTACAGAGCTAATTGCACCACATTGCTTTCACATATTTTTATGGTGATCGATTTCAAAAATTAACTTTCATTTTTCAAAGAAGAGTGGTGCTTAGTGTTCTATGGAAAGCACAGTGACTGCCTTTTTAATTGATAAAATATCTAGCTAATGAAAGAAATGGTTTGAACTGTTGTGATAAATCTAAATTTCGACATTTATATTAATAGAATCCAAAGTTGTTTTTATCTTGAAATCTTTATTTACATCTTTGCAGTTGAGTGACACAGGCTCACTTGTGAAGAGTCTAAGGGTTTGGTGATGGATTGGTCATTTGGTACTTCCCATTTTCATACTCATTGGTCTTATAGCCATTTCACACCATTGTCTTGTTGGGGAGTTAGAATGGTGCCTTCCGTGACCACCTGCAGTAAAGAAGATTGTTGTTTGTGTGGACTTGCTTCATTTGTGTAGCAGTGTATAATTTACTGCCCCAACATTGCAATGTTGAATTTATTACCCAAACAGGGACAGTGAGAGGGAAAAGGAGACATAGTAATTATTACGCTAAGGCAACAGGCATACTCTGGGGCATACTCTGGGGCAGCCCTGAGCCAGGCCAGATGAGGGGTCATTCTACCCATGGACGGTTTTCTATTCCAGGGAAGTATCTCTCTAGAAATTGGGGTACTCTTGCCAGTAAGTGTGTGGATTCCGTGGCCAACTCCACAGACAAGAATTTGGAACTGTTAAACAGATTTTAGAGGTCATGTATGTACGCCAAGTCTTGAATATTTCTACACTCCACCAACTGACTTGGAAAAGCTGGGGGTGGCCTAGAACATGGCTGAGCTCACAGAAGACCAAGGAACTAGAGCAGAGGGTCCTTGAATGCTCAAGGAAATAGTCACAGCTAGGTTACAGGTGCTTAAGACTGTGTCATAAAACAGAAGAGACTCTCCTTTGGGAAGTAACTTTTTTTTATCAATAGCCATATCCTATAAACTGTGTAGCCAGAGCTGAGAAAAGAAAAGCATACTTGGAGCAGAGCAGACCGAAAAAGAAAAAAAAAAAAAAAAATTCAAGAGCAATAGATTTCCGGTTAGGTATATGGGTGAACTCCACTTCTTTGTGATTTCGGTGCCCGTTAGGTAATGTGCAACATCTTTTTATTATTATACTGTGGTAGATTTACTTGTTTTTGTTTTTGGGAAAATCCATTTAGAGAGGAAGTAATATTTGCTTGTTAACAGAAGAAATGGTGCACGAAAATCCGACAGGTCTCCCAGTCGGTGCTGGGGAACCTGTGAATATGAAAAGTGGATTCTCAGAATGGGCTGTTCCGCATCCAGCGAATACTGGATTTTCGAACTGTGGTTGGTTGAATCCATGGATGCGGAACCCACAGATACAGAGGGCCCACATTCTATGCATTTTATGATAACAAGCACAGCTTTGAGATCTAAATGTTCAACTTACATGTAGAGAAAGTTTAAGCGTCATTGTAACATATTGCACTTAAATAAATGTTTTAAGAATTGACATGTTAACGATGAAATATCTGATCATGAAACCAGGCATCCCTGTTTACAGAGATTTGAAGATCCTTTCATTATTAAGATACAGAGCTTATTCAATATGCCAGTCAAATTGGTCATGCCATTTAAATTTCAAGAGGAGAATAATAATTAGAAGCAAGCACATAGTGATGGGTTCTTTTTAATTATGAGACAAAGTTCCTACTTTAGAGAGGCTTCATAGTGCAAGATTTGGTGTCAGACAGTCCTAGGTTCAAAGTCTAGATGGTCCATTTACTAAAATTTACCACAGGCAAATTGCCTAGTATTCTAAGTTTCATTTTTCTTTGGAGACTGTTATATTTACCATGCAGGGTATTTGTGAGAACTAAGGTTAATATATGTAAAATACCTGGCACATACTTGGAACTCGGAGGGAACATGTGTATTGTTACTAAAGATGATGAGAGCATTAGGATCTTAGGTAGCTTATGAAACTTTGGATGCTTTCGGACAAAAAAATTTTACTGCCCTTCCCTCACGCACTGTTATAAAAATGCCTCAGCATGAAAGAAGAGTATTTGGAAATAGGTTTTTAAATTAACTGTGTTCATTTATCCTCAAAACTACTATCTAAGATAGTCTGATACAATAATTCTTATTTTAGAAAAGGAATTTAAGCACATAAAAACTAATTTCTCGAAAGCACAAATCAAGTTGTTAGAAGTGATTTTCTAGTTTACTGTCCTGTCCTCTGAAACCTGTTATTTTTTTTTCTCATGAATTTGGTGTCAAAGCTGGGAGAGATGCTTGTGAAGCATACCCCAACCCTGCCTTTCTCTAGAACTGATTCTTCTATGATAAGTGTAGGAACTTAAGTATTTGCCAACTTTCCAGTTAGAAGAAAAGATCAGTTCAGAATATCTAATTTACCTGCAATTCTAAAACGGCTAGGCATTTTCTTTGGAGAAACTGTTAAAATAGAATAATGACAAGAATACTGAGACACTGACCTCAAGTTCTTCAGGTGTCCAGAACTAATTTAAATTTCTTCCTTTCAAATAGATTTTTTTAAAACTACTATCTCAGCAGGTTTATACTGGGTAGGCAAATTACTTGCTCCCTGAAAAACTCCAGAGTTCTACTTTGCCTCGTTAAATACAATGGAGATGGCCAACTAGGATGACATGTGCCAGACTTACAGATAGAAACGTGTAGAAGGGCCACGTCTCACACAGCACACGGGGAATTGTGTGAGGCTGGGAAAAGGAAAGCTATTGTGATAGAAAACATTCACTACAAGCAGAATGATTACGCTGACCTCAGTTGATTGGCTAATGTAGAGTCAATGATTCACTGCGCATTCTTACTTCATTTCTCCTCACTTGTTTTCTTTTCCATGTGCAACAGCAAATCATCTCACGTGCGACTTTGAGTCTGGTCTCTGCGGCTGGGAGCCATTTCTCACAGAAGATTCACACTGGGAGATGGTGAAGAGATTGAACAACACAGAGTACTCCTTTCCCAAAGCTGATCACATAGCAAACATAAATCATGGTAGGACATTTTCGTCTTTAAAAAAAAATTATTTTTCTTTCTTTCATGTCATGAAGTGATGATACTGTGTATTTTCATTTCCCTCTGTAGACTATGTAAATGAAACTGTGGCTCGTCTGTCTTTAAAACCTGCTGACCAACTTAATAATTAGTGGCTAATTGAGTTTCCCGAAAGGAGCATCGCTTTACCATTTTTTGTTGTTGTGTCTTTTTAAAAGGTTGGGTTGAAGGCATTGAGAGCAGGGAAAGTTTCCTGGTAATTCTCTCTAGTTGCCAGGAATCAGGTACAGTAGGCTTGCCTTCTTTTTAAAGCAATCCAATTTTTTTGCGAAACAGAAAGAAAAATAGTCCAATCTTCTTTCTGGGAACTGCGAACAGAGATTTAGAACTACCTATAAAATAAATCTACAAATACTTGAATGCAATTTAATTATTCTTCAGGCTTCTTTATAACAAATAATCTTACTTCTTCCACATATATATTTTTAACCACCATCATGTTTACATATCCTCTCAAAATAGAGCAGCCACAACTGCACATAGCATTTTAATAAGGGTATGTGAAACTCCATGAAAAACAGAAAAGGTTTTTTCTCTTTTTTCTTTTTTTTTGTTTATATTTATATGGCATCAGACATTGCTCAGAAACATTAGTATCACATTAACTTTATAATAACACAACTGTACTGTAGATCCTCTTTTGTGCTCATTGAACATTATCCTATATGTTTCTCCTTGCAGCCTATGTCAAAAATAAGTGTTGACCGTGTTTTTAATTATAGCCATTGGAAATTGGAGTAAGAATCTGAGGGCTTTTAAAGTGGAATAATGTTTCAAAATCATCTTTTCCTACTCTATTCTTTTATAGGTGAAACATAAAGAATATAATGAACTTGTGTATACTGTTTTCCATTATTTTAGTTTGAAATTTGGGAACAGTAACCTTTATCCTTCCCAGTTGGCTTTGAGATTTAAAACCAATATAAACTGGATTTTTTTTCTCCACTCAGAGATGACACCGCTGACGTGCAAACTTGGTTGTTTGATTAAACACGTGGTAGAGTCTATAAAATGATACATTTTAATTCTGAAATCCTTTCCTTTCTATGCAGTCAGCATTGACCTATATCTAGGAAAATCACTCTTTGAATGTGGTATTTTCCAGTGAAAATAGTTAGCTTTCCAAGTTGCCCATCACTTCATGATTATCAAAGGGCAGGATCAGACCTTGACATTGTTTGGCATAGCTTTCCTTGTAAGTTTTCAATATGCAATGAAGCTACCCCTGACAGCAGCTCAGAATGTGTGATCTTTTAAGCTGCTAAGAGATGTTATCCCCATGTACATTTGCCGTGGGTACATCCACTGTAGTTAAAAATCTAAAAGTGGTTATTTTGTTAATGTTCAGATTAGATCTTTAATTAAGCTTTCCTCCCCTCTAGCACAGACAACAATGTCAAACATGTAAGCCCCAGGAGAAACCAAACTCATTCCATAGGCTCATATCCTTCAGTGCTTTGTGAAACAAACTGAAAAACAAAGCTCCCATGGGAATTTTATAAGGGCGTGTTGAATATCTAATTGTAAGCTTAGAAGCTTCCTTCAATTTGACTTCAAACTCTAGGACCTGAGTGAAGCCAATAAAAATGTTTGCTTAGGTGATTTGGATCAAGAGCTTGTTTTTAACGGATTGAATTTTATTTTAGATATTTAACGTTATACATATGAAAATGCTTTTTAGACCTAAATGGTAAAATATCATTTTTTTCAATGTGATCAACAGTTGAATGTGTGAAAGGATAAGGTGTCAGAGCAAAGAACTGCTAAATGTGCATCAGAACTTGCATCCATATGACGTGGCTTTTTTTTGTTTTTTAGGATCATTCATTTATGTTGAGGCACATGAATTCCCTGGAGTGGCCAAGCTGGGAAGCCCTGTCCTTACAAAATTGCTCACTGCCTCTACCCCATGTCAGGTAATCAACTGTTCTGCATTTCCACTGACCATTCTGTGGTCGTAAATCACTGGACTCGGGTTACTCTGCTAGTAAAAGGCCTGCCATGTTTTACTATCATTTTCATGATGAATGAAGAGATTTATATGAGCTATTTCAACATGAAATGCCACGTCCTTCCAGAAGAGCATCTGTAACATGTAACCTGCACCATTCTTTTTGGGAGCTGTTAAGAAAACTTTCTGTTATTTTATATTCTTTTCACATAGTTCTTTCAATAACCTAAAGCTGTGGATACATGTTGCCAAAATTACTTATTGTTTTGGCCGACCACGTTAATTGAGTAAAATAAAATCAGTTAAATAAGTGCTTGTTGAAAGAAAGATGAAAGGATGAGTAGAGATAAATAAATATATGCAGAAAAAATAACCACATTTACAGAAATTGTATTTTTTCAGTGAGTTCTCTGGTGCCCAGTAAACACAGACCAAGCAGTGAAGTACCCATTCCATTCCAACAGTGCATTAGAGAAGAAAGTAGCAGGACTTTGGAGTCAACACTGGCTCAAATCTGAGTTGTGCCACTTACTAATTGTGGTACAGACCAATTATATATTCCCTTTAAGATCCAATGCCTGTTTCACACAGTTGTGAGGATTTAAATGTGATTAAATAAAGCACCTGGTGAAATATGTGGTACATAGTAGGTATTCAGTAAACATAATTCCTTTACTTTCCATAAAACTAACATCTAACTCAGATGTTCTGTTCAGGCTGCCTTGTTTTCAATTCTTTTGAGAGTTCCGACATGCCTCCAAGCCTTCAGGATTTCAGCTCATTTTTTTTTTATCTTTACTTACCAGAAAATAATGAAGAGATCAATACTGCCACACACTAAATTCATTGTCTGTAAATGTAGGCTCACAGCAGTTTACTTGGGCATTCCTGATGATAAATTACATAGCATTCAGAGGTATGAACCTAATTATATGTTCAGCTTCATAGAAGTCTGAACAGAAGTGTCCAGAGCTCCTGATAGGTTGTCCCCTTTTTTTCTTCTTTTTTTTTTTCCCTTTCCTTTGTTTTTCCTTCCCATTTCTTTGTGGGTGTAAGGATCAAAACAACTTCCTATTCTCCATTTCCTTCTCATCCAAAAGCCCTGTATCTGTTCCAACCCTTCTTTTATTTTAATTAAATCCTGTGTGATAGAAAGAGAGAAAGGTAGATATAGTTGGGTTTTTTTTTTTTTGAGAACTCCAGAAGAACTTACTTGCTTTTTAAAAGCGCAAGCTAAAAAAATAAATAAATAAAAGTACAAGGTAACTTAGCTTTAATTCAAAGTCACACACTGATGTGATGAGATCACAACTGTTATATACAAAAAAGAAATTAGATACAAAGGAATAAAATGTGTTAATACTGCCCACGTCACTGAAATTTGAAAACAAACATTAAGAGCTTATCAGAAATTCCTATGACTCACTGAGAGTCACTGAGAAATCATGTATATATGTGTATATAAATATACATATATATATTTATTTTCTTTTTAAAGGTGATCTACATTTCCCATCATTGTACGCTTCCTGGTAGCCATTAATTTGGGGTGATTGGGACTGAGTTTCAATTTGTCATTGTTTCCACTTGGGGACACCTTTCTTTACTCTTCCTTAAATTTGTAGTTTAGCTGTGGGGGTTTATTTAGGTGGAGCCTCAGCGAAAACGCTGTTATGGACGGTTTAGGTGCTTGATAGTTTATCTCGGAACAAAGACTTCAGTCTCCAAAGGCTGCAGATACTGGCTTAATGGTTTGCCTTGTTTTGGGGGAAACTGAAAATGCTTCAAGGAGACAATAAAGACTGCCAGAAGAGGTATCTGTTTTTCACTTTTGTCTCTATCTGCTTGAACTTTAGTAATCTTTGAGTTGGAGGGAGAAATATTTGGATTACTTTATAACACTTTCCAGTTTGGGGAGTCGTAGTGGACGGTAGGAGAAGGTTATTTACAGTCTGAGATACACATAGCTGATGTTCTCTTTTCTAAGAGTATAACATGAACTTTTTATAAGTTTGTGGTTGGCATGTGATACTTTCTTTCATAAAAGTTACAGAATAAGCAAACAAGCCAAATTCTTACCTTATTGGGTAATTGGAAAATCCAGCCGATCCTCAGAATGGAAACATCCAGCTTATAGTTGTTTTCCTGGAACAAATGTTCTTTATTATAAAATGGTAAAGTGGGGCAGTGAGATAGCCAAAGTTGGGCACTTTGACATAATTAAAGCCTTCATTTTTTGAAATTATATGATTTTTTCCTGCATAGTCATATCGGACTAATACACTTAAGAATTTTTTCGAAAGGACTTTAAAGAACATGAGCTTTCTTCTGAGTTGCCTTTTCTAACAGCAGAATTTTAGGGTCATTTCTCATTGATTACCTTGTACTTTATGTTAGTCAACACATGGCATCCACATGCACAATTGTTCCTGCAACTAATCATTGTTCAAGTTGTGGACTTTTATTTAAGCTTCAAAAGTTCCTTCAGCCACTGGTGGAAACTTGGCATTTTTCCTTGAAATGTGAGATAAGACAAACAAAATGTGGGGAAGCCAGAAGCTACTATTATTGGTGTTAAAATGCAGTTGCTGTTTATGATTAACTAGGAAATATAAAATATGAAAGGAATTAATGTGGGTACTAATGTTTTCTGAGTTATCAAATTTGAGTTACTGTATAAACAACACAATACCTTACTTTTAACGGTTTGCAGTTAAATACAGGAAGATTAATAATATGAAGCTTTTGCTTTTAATGTTAGCTTTTATGTTCATCTATTTTCCTTTCACTTATAATTTTCCAGCTTGTTTTGCAATTATTGTAATATTCCTTCAATAAAAAACCCATTCATCGATTTTTTAAAAAATACATAAATGAGACTATCAGGACAAAGATAGATGAAGCAAGAGATGGGTTGGTTCCCAAAAGTGAAGTTTATCAGGGTTAGGCTACACATTTAAGCCTGTTTTCCAGAAGCCAATTCAGAGAGGGACACATTTGGTTTGGATTCAAGGAAGTAAAAAGAAGTAAACAAAATCCAAAATAGTTCTTCAAAGACTTCTCCCCTGAGTGTTCACGATGATATCAATAGAAACATTCTATCGGTGATTGAACACACATATGTTGCTGACCTACTCTGTCATGATCATGGTTCTCAATACTATGAATACCCAGGAAAAAGCATAATTATGACTAGGAGCTATAAAAATCACTATGGTAATGGTGAGGGGTGTGTGTGTGTGTGTGTGTGTGTGTGTGTGTGTGTTTGTAAGATGAATCCCCAGCTGAATTTTGAAGAGAACAGATATCTTGTTTTTTCTGTTTATTTCCCTTTTCTAAAACTTTTTTTTTTGTTATTCTTCTTATTCTATATCTTGTTGTTCTAGATTTTGAAAATACGTAGAAAGTATAGCAAAAACTAGACTGAGGAGGACATAAAGAGTCCAGTGTGAATGAAGCAGAGAAGCAGAGGTACTACAGCTAAGGGTCTGGAATACAACTGAGAAAGGACATGGAGATCTGACCAAGGAGCTCTGAGACAGGGAAGCATTTGGAACAAAGACCGTAGGAAAGTTCAGGAAAGAAGCAGAAAATTTGCAGAGGAGAGTTTCAGCTGAAGCTAGATCAAAGTCAAATGAAAAAGAAAACAGAGAAACAAGGAAGAATTCATTTTAAACTTATAAATAATGACCTGGAGTGTCCTTAACAGAATGATGTATTAGAGAGCCTCATTATTCCTTCGTAGGAGGGGCCAGTCCTCTGTGCAACACCCTAGAGGGACTGCAGCAACCAAGGAGCAGATGACACTAAGATTATCTCACCCTTTCCATCTTCAGTATTTACCCATGTTCAGTAACTGATGTAAGTCACCTGATAAGATATCTTTCCCTTTGGAATAAAATGAATGCTTCAATACATATTCTTTAAAACATAAATAATTTAAAATTGGGGAATGCAATTAAAAAGTATGAAATAATTTGAGATTCAGTTTTTCTCTCAAATTTTCCAATTAAAAAAGCAGCTTTGTTGGAAGATTTTTTTAACCACATGAAGTTCTCCTCAATACAATGATTCAAGAGTCTTGAGTAATCATACTATGTATAACATGTGCCTAAGTGAAAACCCAAGAGAAATAAAATCAAGTCCTCTATATTAACATTTTATTTAACTGCCTTTTAATGAATAAAGCATGAATCAAGAAAATAATTTCCTTTAAAATTGCAAGTAGTAAATAAATGTTGAATGCTTGGTGTAATTTTAACTTACATGCTTTGTAGCTGTTTAATACAGCATTCTGTGATGATGGTAAATTTCCCGTTCTGTTCAGTAGAGTAGCCACTAGCTACATGTAGCTACTGAGCATTTAAAGTGTGATGGATATAACTAAGAAATTGAATTTTTCATTTTGTTTAATTTTTGTTAATTTAAATTTAAATAGCTACACTATTTTCATACTTTTTGTCATTATACACATTATACTTAAGGGTTCCTTTTCTTTATTCCACTCTTCCAACCCAAAGACTCTAAAGTCCTTAAGGACACCTAATGCCTTATATGATTTTTGACATAGAGCAGGGTGTCTCTTTCCATCTTTTTCTCCACTCTTCTCTCTCTCCCACTCTCTCTGTCTCTGAATGTTTACAGACATTTACTTAAGCACTGATACTAACAGTCCACTCATTCCTTTCTTCTTTTTACAATACATATTAACTGAACATCCGGTAGATCCAAATTGCGGTAATAGGTTCTGTGAGTAATTTGCAATGCATTCTGTGATTTTGAATTTGTGGCTTAGTGTTCTGCTACTGGCGTGCACCAAGTGGAGGGCCACCGGGTTTGCCCACTATGACTGCCTGTCTGAATCACAGCTGCATCAATCACTTTCATTCACTGATTTCACCCTTAACAATACTCAATTTGAAAAGACTGTGGGAGGCTTCTCGGTCTCTAATAACTAAAGAATTTAAGTCTCCACAATGCAAATTCTGTTAAAAAGAGTAAATTAAATATAAGTTCTGAGCTATTATCCCATTGAATGTGGATCCCATTGGCATTTACGCTTAATACGCTATTAAAATAACTCCACACTGGTGATGTACTGAGTGACAGTTTGACAGTTTCAAATTCTGATGGAGCACACACATCTCTTGTACAACTGGGTTTAAAGCTCCGCTTTGCATATTTGCAAGTTGGGGCATAATGAAACTTACAGCAGGGATCTAACATTTAATTGCAGTTAAGAAACATGAATCCTCTCTTTCCATGGAATTTAATTAAACACTTCCATTTTTTAAATTTCTAACTTGCCTGTCAGGGTATGAATTTAGGTGAACATGATAATAAAATCTACAAATGAAATAGACAATCAGAAAGATTTTTTGATCAAATGGTAGCAAATAAGTAGACATTGAAAAAAAACATGTGCCAAATTGGAACATAGAATGCTTAATGTTTGGAACTGAACAATTTTTTTTAAAGAGCATTTAAAACATTTTTTGGTCAACTCTCTTCACTGAAATTGGTCCCAACAGTGAAATAAATGGGTTGCCTATTTATGTCCTAATACATGTCCACATAACAGGATAAATGCACAATGACAAAGAAGAAAAACAACAACCAAGAATTTGAAATATAGTGAACCTGAAATGGGTCTCTTTGAATTCAAAAAGAGAGATGCCATTTCTGAGAAGCCTCATCTTTGAATGTTGGTGGTAAAGAAAAGAAGAAGAAGAAATTTTGACTGCAGTGTATCTGAACTTGTCTTTATAGAGGTTATGTTGATATATTTTATAGAGTGGATCATCCAACCATTGAGGAAATTAATTTTTGCCTCGTACAGTGCCAGGTACTTAGTAAATGTGCAGTAAATATTGGTTGAATCAATGACTGCGCTGAAGTCCATGTCAGAGCTACCGCCTTCAGCACCTAAAATACTCCTCTGTCTGTATTTTCTTTACTATGTAGTTAAGCCATCAAACCTTAATATTGTGTCATCACTGATAGTGAGTAAAGCAGAATGATCAAGGCTCCCATAGCCTCATGAAGAATGTTCTCTTACTTGGCTTAAATTATTAACGAACAGTATCCATGGGCCTTTTGATAATGCCACAACAGAAAAGAAATTAATGAAAAGTATTAACTATAGTTTTTTGTTTTTGTTTTTGTTTTACCTGAGAAAGCAGTTTTTCAAGGAAATTTTTTCTTCGTTTGGTGTTTGAAATATCAAGGAGAAGTTATAGTAATAATGATTTTGTAACTTTGAGTCATAACATTTACCTCTCAGATTTATAAGAAGCAAGAAGAAGGATCCCGGGGAACTTCCGTGGAAGCTGAGTACTGCTCATGACTGTGTGGACAAATACATGTCCTCAAACTTGTCTCAGCAGCATGTTAGTGTCCTATTTCTATAGATAGCTCTTCAGCATGTGTTTAAAATAACAGTTTTTGTAGCTGCCTTGAAACTTTTCTTAAGGGGAAAATATAAAGTGTGGCAAAGGAAGGCCTTAGCATTTTCTGGGGTTGCACACTTAGAGGAAAGGAGAATAAGGAAGATTATATTGAATACCAAAGTAGTTTGATATATTTTAAGTTACAAAAAAGCTACTAGAGACAGGTAACTAGAAGATTTACATCATTCAAAATATTTTTTTCAACAGGTACAGTTTTGGTATTGTTTGTCTCAGCACTCACATCTGTCAGTTTTTACAAGAACAACACTCAATGGGAACTTGCAAAAGCAAGGTGAAATAATCGGATTCTCTGATTCTCAGTGGAGCCAAGCCCAAATCGATCTCCATGCAAAAGCCGGAGAATCTACTCTGCCTTTCCAGGTGAGCACATTAGGAATTAATACAACTCATCAGAAGAACATTTATTTAATGCAGATCCTTTCAGACAATAAAATAACATGCATGCCCCATGAATTTATTCAACATTAGTAAAGTGAACAGAGACCAAACACATAATCAGGGGTGAATAGAGAGGTTATTTTGACTAAGTGCTCAAGATTCGAGAGTAGCAAAAGTGGAGATAAAAATTGAATAAGATGACAGAGAAAAGAATAATTTAAAAGGAATGTTTTTTTCCTAAGTGAAGATGGTGGATTATGTGAGGTAGTGGGGAAAAAAAAAAAAAAAAAAAAACTCTGACATGGGCTCTACTCACATTTTAATCTTATTGCCTCATTTTCTGCTTCCCAATAACATTGAGGATTTTATCAACCTTTGGAAACTGGAGGACACGATAATAAGTAAAACAAGCCAGGCACAGAAAGACAAATACCTCGTATTCTCACTCATATGTGGGGGCTAAAAAAGTTGATCTCATGGAGGTAGTAAATAGAATGGTGGTTACCAGAGGCTGGGAAACGGAGTTGGAGGTGGGTGGAGGTGATGAAGAGAGATTGGTTAATGTGTACAAAAATGCAGTTAGATAGAAGGAAATAGGTTCTAGCGTTTCGTAGCACAGTAGGGAAACTATAATAAATAACTATTGCATATTTCAAAATAGCTGGGAGAGAAGATTTGGAACGTTCCCAACACAAAGAAATGATAAATGCTATAGATGATCAATATCCCAGTTTCACTGATTCGATCATTACACATTGTATGCACATATCAAAATATCACACATACCCCATAGGTATGTATAACTACTATGTGTCAATACAATAATAATAAAAGAGGCAACCATAGCTTATCAAATGGGTTCTCCAATTTCCACCGTCCTGAACATGAGTCCCTTCTGGATGACATTTGAATGGAGCAATTTTGGAAACTAGATTGAATGGTGGAATGTGGTAGAAAACACACTGCCTGTGGATTCAGGTGGTCTGAGTTCTAATCTTTGTTCTGCTCATCAGTTGGCAAGTGACCATGCAAACACTGTCTTGGATTTTCATATTTCCTAATCAGTGAAACCCCCGGGGATGATAAAAGCAACATTTCAGAGGAGTCTGAGTATTAAAGAGAATATAGTTGACATGGTGACTATGAACATGGGCTCTGGAGCCTGGGGTCCAAGCCCAGGTGTATGATCACAGGGAAGTCACTCAAGCCCTCTGTACCTCTTTCTCTTCCTCTGTCAATAGAAAGGAGAGGGTAATACTTGGGGATTAAAGGCCCCCTGGTAAATAACACACCTCATCTGGTCCTCATTTCTGAATCAGTTGAGATCAACATATGCTTTAAACGAGAGCAAATAAATGTTTTGGAGCAGATGCCTTAAGAACATGCAGTCATGTATTTAAAATAATACTTCACCTCAGAATAAATAGATTTACCTGGAGAATAACTGACTGCTGGAGAAATATAGGACTTACATTCTAGGGGAAGCCTCTTACCATCAGTCAGTTATAACAGCAGAGTGCACACCTGCTGGGGACAGGCTGGCTCCCAATAGCGGGTGTTGAATGGGAGAAAAAGAAGGTGATTGAACATGCCCAGCTTATTCTAACTTCACCAGTCAGTTAAATCTCCCTCATCGCCTGGGAAAGAGGAAGGTGTAACTAACAGCAGGGAACTTCCTCCCCATGGAAGCAGGAGGAACAGGGAATAAACATCAACTCCTATGACTGTTCTCTACTTTATGGAATTATCGTGACTATTAAATAGTTTGTACATGCAAAGTACGTAGAAGAGAATCTGGCATAGAGTTAACACATAGAAGTTGGCTATTGTTATTGCTGTGGCTATTACTTGGATATCTCATCTGGGAGTAGTAGACACTCATGTAATTATTAGTGTTTCCTCTCTATTTTAAAAGGGAATCTCCTCTTGACCAGAACTCTAGGCTCAAACATTAAAGGCTTCTTCTCTTACTGTAGGTCTCCAAATTCCTCTGATTGTCAAGGATCAGTTTATGATTCCATGCCCATATCAAATGGACAGAAACACCGTGAACCTAATAGCTGTTAATTGGGAAGCATTTGACATAAAGGCCGGTCACGGAGTCATTTCAGTGTCACTCTCCAGTTCATGGAACAGAACAAGCCAAATCAGAGCATTCGATCTCTTGCCTTCTATTTATGTTCAACATAAAATTGTTTTCATTGGGTTTACTTTTAGTTGGAATGAAACTTACCAAGAAGATCTGTCAGAGTTTATTGTTAATTGACATATTGAGAAAAAAAAAAAGAATGTCCTTTGTTAGGATTAGTTATCTGAGAAGTATTATAGGTTGAAATGCATGCCTTTCCTTTCTGCGACCGGAATCTTTCATTGACCGATCACTATTATGGATGAGTTTCAGCATAGCATGTATATTTTTTTCTTTAACATATCTTTTTGGATATAGTTTTGGTTTTGCTTTGCTTAGCAGTGCAAATGGAGACTATCCCTTATCATCTGGGGGCGTATTAGCTAGTTTGCAGATTAGCCAGTGGTTCGGGGAAATTTTGTAATTTGGCAGCAACGGACCTGTGAGGGTTTCTAACACAGCCCTGCCCTGTGACTGCCTCTTCTCCATCCCCCTCCTGGGGGCTCAGCACCGTGTGTCCTCTTCTCTCCCCAATCAACCTTGCACCAATCGGCCCCAAGGCTGAGTTCTTGCCAGGCCTCGGCGTGTTTAATTTACCCCAGAGAAGGTAAGAGTTTTCCTCTGCGCCTCCCCACTTAGTCCTGTTACGAGTTGGCTACAGTACATGTTTGTTTTGGAAACTACAGATGGATAAAAAGAAAAATAAAAATTTCCTCAAATTTCACCGTTAAAGAAGGCCATTCCAACTCTACAATGTCTAATCAGGAATTTAGAAAATTAAATTTGGAAAGCAATAGACTTTTGAAAAACGAATTTAGAGGCAAAACCTAAGCTGACCTGAAACAATGTCAGGTTTTCAGGCATTCATTTAGTGATGGGTTTGATTATACAGTGTCGTCCCAGATCTCCCGGAGGGTATCATGTATTAAACATTATCAGTGTTATATTGACATCAACTCTGAACTATTCACATTTCATAGCTTATCTGGCCCCAAAGACTTTAGATAAGGAATCGTGGACTTGTATTAACATTCTGTTGTGAAATCAGTCCAAATTCTATACACACATACAAATACACACACAATGCATATACACATACACAGTCACACGCATATATACATACATGGTGTTATTTAATACATTAATATGACGTATATTTATTATTAAATATTTCAAACTAGGAGTAAGTACAGAAAGAAACAAACAACCACGTACTCACACCTGAGAATTAACTTTTTAACACTTTGCTTACAATGCTAGTGTTTGTTTGCATACAAAAATGAAGAATTTTGTCCTTTTTGTGTATCTTTCCATCCCATTTCTTGTCCACTGTAGAAAAAAAATGCTAATAATATGTTGGTTTTAACCTGATTTCTCTAAGTATATTTTTACAAGTATCAAAATATACACGAGGATTCTAGCTAGGTACAGGTCTACGTCATTCTTTTATCAACAACAAATGGAAAAGATATGATACCTATAAAATAGTCAATCTGACTGTTAAATATTCAAATATTTAAAAGTTTGTCTTCTTGGAAACAGGCTAAAATTTAAGTTTAACGGACTAAATCATTTAAGGGTGACCTTAATTATTGTCTGGCCATCAGTTCAATGTGACTAAGCTCTAAATATATTTATACAGTGTAATCCAATCCAATCCAAATATTGGAAAGAAGAAAGGCATGGAATTATGTGACCTCTGTGTTCCCGTTTAGCCATGAAATTCTGATTTAGTGTGGTCCTTTTGATGTCAGTTGTGGACATTATAACAGAATACAAATTGCTTTGAGTTCTTTAGGAAATATGCACCCCCCTAGTTAGGTAGGGCATTAGTTCTTTCTGCTGGCAAAGAATTAGGTTTACTATTTATTCTATAAGAACAGCAAATTAACAACGTTTCAATATTCCCTCCATTTCCCGTGTAGGTTTTATTAGAAGAATGTAGGTCAAATAGTTAATAGTATCCTTTGCAATCTGCTTTAACTTGGCCTGCTCATTTGCTATGTTCAGCTTTTTATACAAAGATATTCATTTAATACACAATTTCTTTTTTTTCCTAACTGCTGTGCTCAGTTTTACTGTCTAAAGGCACTTTTTTCTGAGTACTGTCCATTGATTTCAAGTTGGTCTACTTTCTTCAAGCTTCCTATTAAAACACAATTGTATGATATTTTAGATTTCATTTTAAAATGACCCTTTTGTCAAATTTTCCACAATGATGGATACCATGTTCCCTCTTTATCAGAGTCAATGATATAAATCAATAACAATTTCCTCACTTTATTTGAAGATTCAGTGAAGGGTAAGATTTATAATATGAAAGTAAAAGCTACTCTAGTCTCTGTGAAGCTGCTATGTCCTCAGACTGCTTTATCTAGGGCTGCATGAAATCTTTTTTCTCCAGGTAGCCCTGTTCTGCAGCATCTGCTAAGGACCAGTTTGTTTCATTAAAGTGATGCAGTATGGCTCAATCATTAATGTCTCAGGTTACGTATTTTTCTTACTAGATATGTGACCTCCAACCAATAACTTCTATTCTCGAAACTTCTGTTTCTTTCATTTAAAATGAGAATGAAGATAGTACCATCTTCACAGGATTAAAATGAGCGAATGTGCCTTACATATACTAAGCTCTAAGTAAATGTTGGCTCTTTGCTTTTATTATTGATAGAACCATCATTCTTCAAAAATTATTATATTCCAATTTCTCTCTCTTCCTTCTTAATATATTCCTATTTTCTCTTAGATTCATATCTGTTTTTGCCCTTGTTATTCTTTTATAAAACAAGACATCTACGCTAGTTGAGTATTTTTCTGTAAAAGCTTCTCTCAGTTTTACAGATGCAAAAAGTAATCACTTGAATGTGAACATTTACAAATTGTTGTGTTTCCTGAAAGCAAAAAATTAGTTTGCTCTTTGAGGGAGTAATATAATTGAACAAAATAGAAATTAGCAAGATCCTGAAAAATAGTTTTGGAAGGGAAAGCCATCTACATTTAATTTGAAATTTAAATTTTCAAATTACCTATCTTATAAAATGAGGTTTTTGGTCTCCCTTCATCCACGGTTGAAACATCTCTTCCACGTGACCTCTTTCTTACTTATTGTTTGTTAATTAACACTGTAGTTCCCAAAGGGAAGTACTTTTGGTCACAACTTAAAAGATCAGCTTGGTTAAAACAAGCAGTAAAAAAATAGAACGAGATGATTTCGGAATCATGAAATGATCACTATTTACAGGTATAACATACATTCTTCAGAGGAAGTAACCATTTTTCTTTTAAAATGTAGATGACTTGAATTAATGGTAGCATTATAATCTTTTATTATATGGTCCTAAATTTAATTAGGACCATACATTACTTATAGAAGTAAGCAAGCAGAGATATAGATGACCTAATACTTTTTTATTTGGCTTTTTAAGTTGTGTTTATCTTTACATTTTATATGAATATTTGAAGAGCCTACTGATTCCTTTCAGGCAAAATGATGTAAACACACTTTAAAGACCTATGTCATGGTTCCACTTCACGCCACCCAGGGCCCACCCATTTCTTTCAAAGAATATGAGTATGTCCCTCTCTAGGAGCACAGAAAAGTACCTCAAAGATTGTCTTTTCTGCGTTTTTTTCTTTGAGTAGCACAGGCCTTTAAAAATGACAGTCAACAAATGTTTGTCTAATGAGTCTAAAGAATTACGTATCTATTTCAATTGACTTCAGTGTAAGGGGTATCATAATAATGAATAAAAAGAAAATTCTTTCAAACTTAAAGCTGTTCAAAATAAATTACAATTACTTAATGGCATTAAACATGATATGTATATTTTTAAGTTAAAATGTTTGCATGTATTTCATCAAAATCCTTCTTTAAGACTTATGTTTTTATTTTCTGACTCTTGTATGGAGGCCAAATTTCTTAGTTGGCTGAGATTATACAGAAAGCAGCTTTCATCAGAATTTTTAAAATAATTAAAATTATATATGTTGCATTATAAAATACCAAAATTTCAAATAAAGCAATGGTCCCTTCTGACCATCATCATCTGCCATTATAGTCTTTATCTTTATAGGTATTAGTTTCTTTTTACTTCCAGTCCATTTTCATATTTAATATGTATATATGTACCACATACACCTCGAAATCTAAACCATGTGTGTTGTCCTAAATAATATTATGTGATACATTTCTTTCCTGTAACTTATTTTTTTGCTCAAAAACACATGTTGAAGGTCTTTTTATAGTAACACATAGAGATATTATTTTTAACTGATATAGTATTCCATGGCTGTATCACTATTTATGGATTGATTCATGTTTAAATTGTTTCCTGTCATTTGTTATTAAAATCAGCATCGAGGGCTATATTCATGCACAGGTCTTCATGAGCATCTCTAGGAGTGTCTCTGTAGGATAAACGCTGAGAAATGGGCGTAATTTTTACAGTCTATACTATTTCCCTTTTTAATAGATGCCATCTAATTGCTCTCCAGTTGGGCTATGACAGCTCATGCAAATTGATCGTTTCCATCCATTAACTGATTAATTTGTTGGTCTCTTAAAATCCTATACTCCTATAACACCCAACCCCAGTTTTTAAACATATTATGCACTTTTGTATCCGTTTGGTTTTGCTTGGTTTGTTACCTCAGTTTCTTGAGGTAAAATCTTTAGCAGCAATTATAACTCACGTTTAATATCACCTCTCCTCCAAATCTTTTCCCAAACTCTCAGTCCCACATTCTTGGCAGAAGGAATGAAGTGTTTCTCTTTGATTCTCCTAGTATTTTTATATTTATCTTTTATACAGCACATATGTTATCGCTTAGTTGCTAATGTATCATACCAAGTGTATGGCAGGAAAAGTAATACTTTTTCCTCATTTATAACAAAGATCATGGCTGACACTCCATTAACAAAAGACAGATTAACAACGGAAAATCATGACAAGTTTATTTATCAAAATTTGATGTGACACGGGCATTCAGAAATGAAGATCCAGAGACCCAGGGAAAATTGTCTATTTTTATGATTAGGTTCAGTGAAGAATGGACAGTCATATAGAAGTATGATTGGGCAAAAAGGGTATGATCTAATAGTAATAAATTGGCAGGGACTCAGCAAGCCTATTTGTTCAGATTCCTCTTGGCCTCTCTGTGTAGCATTCCCTTCCTCTGGTTGTCGAGCAGGACACCTGCCACATAAAGGTTTATGACCTACTTTGAGGAGAGGTGAGTCAGATAATTCCTTTATGGCCAGCTCTCACAAAGAAAGGCGGGAGAAAGAGAATGACCTCTAATGTACCGTATTTGGGGATAGCATGTTCTGAGCTCTGACACAGTAAGTTGTAAGATCCTTGAGATCAGAGATCCCCCCTGGTAAGATAAAGATGTATGTACCACCTGTGTCCTGGACTGGTGGTCTGCTACACAGGTCCTTAAGACTGCAGGCTTAATTCCTTCCTTCCTTCCTTCCTTCCTTCCTTCCTTCCTTCCTTCCTTCCTTCCTTCCTTCCATCCTTCCTTTCTTCCTTCCTTCCATCCTTCCTTTCTTCCTTCCTTCTTTCCTTCCTTCCGTGTTGGAATAGCAACATAATATTAGTGATTAACAAGAAAGAAAGCAAATCATATCAGTCATTATTCAGAATGTTAGAATAAATTAAACTTAAACAGATGCCTCTGAGTGCTTTGGCATATGAATATTAACCATTGTATGTGGTTATTGATGTGTGCTTTACCACTTAAGTATATTTCTATGTATATATACATAATATATATATGTATTTAAATATTTTGATCTGGAAATGAATCATTGCCTCCAGCTGATGCATTACAAATGAATTCATATCTCAATTAAATTGAGTTGTAAGCCATGCAGTTGATTGCCCCAAAGAACTCATTATAAATGCATATGACTCTTAATGGTTCCAATGGGAAGAGAACCCTTCACTAGTGATGAATGTTACAACTTTTAATTGAAACAAGGTTACCTAAGATATTAAGGTTACATAAGATGCTGTCGAAGCAGTTATGACTTTATAAATTTGGAATTTAAATGTTCTGGTCAAAAAAAATTTCTAAAATTAGATTGCAAATGGGACAGATATAATCGAGTTCCTCTACACAAAGAAATATGATTGTAAGACATTAGTCTTATGGTGTGTTTTAATTTTATCTTTCTATAATTTTATTTAATTTATTTTAATTATTATTAAAATAATTTATTGTTATCTTTCTGAAATTATAGGTAATTTTAGAAGCTACTATTTTATCATCGAATGCTACTGTTGCTCTAGATAACATCAGTATATCC
>RJWJ010027851.1:0-21867 GCA_004363605.1 Indri indri
GTGGCAGCCATTTGTGACTGTAAGGGAAAGGCCAAGAGATGTGGAGAGAAAATGTTCCCATCCTGATGGCACCTGCCACTTACCTCCACACTTCTTATTTTATGAGGCACAAAAAAGAAGTAAGGAAAAAAGGAAGGAAGGAGCGGGGAAAGGAGGGAATGGAAGAGAAGGGGGAAGAAAGGAGGAAGGAAAGAAGGGAGGGAAGGAAGGAGGAAAGGAAGGAATTTACATAGCCTTTACATAGCCATAGGAAGACCTTTTGGTTATTTGAACTTGAAAAGCATTCCTAACTGACAGTAGTGGTGATGGGGCAGGGAGGGGCCCAAAAGCATTTTTCATTCAAATTGCTTCATAATTGACTTATGTCCTACTATGAAATTAACAAAAATTGTAAATTGCATGAATTTGATTGATACTAGGAGGATGGACTGTGTGGAAAACAAATCAATGGACCCAAAATATTAGTGAATAAATGTACATTGATTCATACAGATAGATATAAAATTCAGGTATATATGCATCATTTTTAAGAATTTTCACTTAAAATGATTCTCGTAAATCAACAAATGCCAACAACCATGAAAAAATTAAATAAAAGGGCTTCCACTATAGTCTAGGGGAAAAAAATCAGTCAAAATGTAACAACTCAAGAATTAATGGTAAAATGTAAACATTGTGTATTTTGCACTCTAGCTTGGGCAACAAAGGGAGACCCTGTCTCAAAAAGAAAAAAAAAAAAAAGAATCAAGGAGTAAAACATTATTATTCTTTCTTTCTTTGTTCTTTATTAAATTTATCTAAAAATTAAAATATAACCAAATCACAAAATTTTGGAAAAAAAGAAATTAGAAATTCTTCTCCAATTACATTGTGTGTACATAAGTGATAGTTCCTAATTTATTTCCTACTAGTCTTTAATTTTCACATAAATATTTCATATGATTGTGAGCATAAAGTGCATACCCTATTTGAATCCTGATGTTTCCACTTAACATAATCATATATATGAAGTTTATATGTGTACATGTGTATAAGTGTGTGTGTATATGTGTGTATACATATACATGTGCATATACATACATACATATACATACATATGTATGTATGTGTGTATAGGTATATGTGTTTGTGTGCTTTAAAAGTGACATTCTTGCTGTTGTAATTTGAATTACTTTAATAGTCATCTAGGTTGAAGACATTCATATGCTTTTTCACTCCCTGTATTTTCCCTTTCATTAATTGCTTTTTCATGATATTTATTTATTGGTTGGTGCATTTATTATGTTTCTCACTGAGTTTTTGAGAAAAGGTTAATTTTTCATATATATTAAACCTTTTGTCATACATATGAAACTTTTTGGTCATTTGGCTATTTTCTACTTTTTAATATTATCAAAATCCAAAATTTATTTTTAGTCTGTTTTTCTTTTGCTTGCAGTTTCTTATATTGCTTTGGCTTTAAAAAGTATTTCTTCAGCTGTCCTTCCCTGTCCATAAATCCAAAGTTCACTGTTATTGTAATTTTTCAATGGTTTTAGTAAAAATTTCCTGAATTACATAAATAACGTGTACATTTAAAGAAATTACGTGCATACAAAAATATGTTAAGTGATTTTTAAAAAGTCAGTTACTCCATCACCAATGTAATCTTTGTTAAAATTTAGTTTTTTCATTTCAGTTTTTGTCTAGAATTTTTAACTTGTATGAAAACATATGGTATCCAATATTTAGATTATATTACAGATAATTCTATGGTATACAAACAACGCCATCCTGCATATAAAAGTTCATTTCTGAATTAGGATCTTTTAGATCATCAGAAGTTACTGGTTAATACCGACATACAATTTTAAGGTTTCTCATATACATTACAAAACTACCTTTCAAAATGATTGCACAAATTTACATTCATGTAGAAACGTGTGTGTTTCATTTATCCCGTTTACCATCAGTGTACTCTATCGTTTGTATTTGCTAATGTGACAGGCAAATATGCTAATTTTATTTTTATTTTAGTTTGTATTTCTTATTTAAAATATACTTAACTCCTTAATAAATGTGAATTTATTTTGGTAAAAATATTAATTGAAATTATATTTCAAAAATATCTAGCCAATTTTGTGATTCTACTTTTGTCCATTTGATCTATAACAACATCTAATTTTGAGTAGTTTATAAAATTCTACTGTTTCGACTGTTCTTATGCCAGGTATCTAATATTTTAATTATTGGTATTTTGTAAATGTTTTAATATCTGGTAGAACATGTTCTCCCCTCAATATTTGTTCCCCTTAGTATTTTCCCTAGTTTTCCTGTCTGGTTTTTATTCCAAACTTCTAAACAATTATTGATACTTTGGCTGAAATTAAATATACAAAATATAAATTTTTAAAATTTTATTTAAAGAATCTACACATATCTTGCTAAGTTATCTCTAAATTGTGAGCTTTTTTTAATAGAATTTTTTTTACCATCAAGGTTTCAAGGATGTAGGAATGGTTTTAAATTTTGCATTTTGTTGATGTTGTTCTTTTCTGGTCTCATAAGCATATGATCTTGAACTTCCCAGAAAAAATTCCTAGAAATATTTTCCTAAGAAGAAATTATGTTATATGCAAATAATCATACTTTTACCTCTTTTCAATATGTGTTAGTTATTTCTTTTTCATGTCTTATTTCCCTAACAAAACCTATAAAACTATTTTTATTATTAATAGTGATAATGAGCATTCTAGTTTAGTTCTTACACTTTATATGTAATATCTTTATAGTTTTAATGTTGGTTGAGGATTTAGTGTGTATCTTAATATGCCAAAAATTATTTTACTATTCCCAATATTACTACAATTTGTTATTAACATTAGTAGACTTTTCCCAACTAGTGAAATACTGCATTACTGATCTATTACTTAATAAGATTTATTTATATTGAAGATACCATTGCATTCCTGGATAAAACTCTAGTTAGTGGTATCATGGAATTCATTTATAATATTTCTAGTTTCTATTCACTAGTATTTTTCTCTAGTAGTTAAATATCTATGATATATTTATTATACCTATGATAATAATAAAAAATTTTCTTATTTGTGTATTGTTATGTCCAAGAGATAGTATCAATTAAGTAATGGCCAGAAAATACCTTTTGAATATCTGAATTACACAAGTGGTGGATTTCCACATATGAAAATATTAATCTTTATGTTTACTTACTAATTATTGTTCACAGAATCAAGATAAAGTAGGAGTTAGTTGACACATAATCATATATAACCTGTTGAATGATATATAAACCAACACTATCTGATACAACACATACTCTAACTTAAATGATCGGTGGAATATAAAGGTTTTCACAATTTCATTTTGGTCTTTTCTTACCATTCCTTCCCAGGCAAATTAGTTTCAGACATAGTAAGCAATTTGTCATTCCCTCAACCACTGTGCCTTTCACATTTCTCTGCCTTTATTTACAAAACACACCTTCATTCTTAAATGTTCTTTCTATATTTCCTACATGGAAAGCCACTTTTTTTATCTCTAAATATCTACCACAATAGTTGTATCTTCTTCAGCTTTCTCAATCAAAATATTTTTTCATACAGCCCTTTTGCATTATTATTTACATGTCTTTGACACTAGATTTTGAACTTACCCAGGATAACAGTGTCATATTTATTTTATATCTCTCAGAGAACATTTCTTTGTATATAATACTTGTAGAAGCTCATCAACTCCTACCACTCAATGAATGAGTGGTATGAGATTTTCCATTGCAAATTTATCCTACTCCTCATAGTTCTAAACATATTATAATTTCAACTAAAGAACATCAAATATAGGAAAATTATTTTTCTTTGCTCCCATATATAATCTGTTTCATTAGGATACTATTATAGAATGCTACAGTGATTGTCACAGTGTTTCTAGACAATGGTCCAGAGAGTAAAGATACTTATGATCTCTCAAGGACATTCCATTCATGGTTTAGCTCATCTATAATATGGAACCATGACCTGAACGCATATGGAAAGGGTTACAGTAAACCTCTCTACTCATTTCTTTTCAGAAACATTAAGGGGTAATAAAATTCACATGGCCACACCTAAGCCACCAGTCCCCAGGGAAACTTGCTTTTCCATTTGCCATAAACTGAAAAGAAACTTACATCAGTTGCTTTAGCATTAAGAATGTCCTTTTTACCCATTTGACAGAGAGTTCTCACAAAATAACGCAGATGTTGACCTTAGCTAAATACAGATCATGGAGGGAGAGAATCATAAGATCAGAAAAACAATTAAAAGAACTAATTGAATTCTTAGGAGCTTTCTTTTTTCTTTCATGAAAATGCAAGGCACTTTGTTCCTGTCTTTTCAATTATATATTCTATGTTTCTTTAGTGCACGGATCATAAGATGAAATACTCTTCTGGCTCTCAATGTTGGATCCGATTTTAGATTTGCCCTTTTCACTCACTAGGAGCAGAGAAGCGAGGATGGAGAACGAGAGATACAAGGGCACACACAGGGCAGACAGGACAGCTGGAAAAAAATAGCAATGACAGCCAGCAGGAGAGGAAGCAGGAAACTAAAGGCAGGAGGTAGAATCACGTGGATAAAGGAAGCCAGGTGTAAGTCCCACATCCTTTTGTTTCTCTTTATTTAAAACCCTGAAGAAGAAGAAGAAAAGAGTAGTTAAAAGAGGTTATAATATAAGAAAGGCTATAAACACTTTTATTGCCTAATAAACTAATAACTGTTTAAGGTATCATTGAGTTTCATAATGAAAACTCAAAGTAAAAAAACATCTTAAGGAATGCTAACTTTTTAATAGAAATACCTCGATATTTTCTCATGGTAACTTTGACTTTGTGTATATTAGAAAAGTCAGAGGCTTAGGCAAAGAGAAAAAATACTTTGGAATTTAACAGAAGTTATTAACTACAAATAAGCCACAAGCCATTCTGGGAATTATAAAGCATGTTTAAATAGTTATGTGGGGCCCAGCATGGTGCTACAGAATATATCTACTGTCTCCTCCAAAAGTTGTTTCTAATATACTATAGGAAACAATTACAAAGTTTTTGAGATTTGAGTGTGAACAAAGAGAAACAAATAGTTTTATTGTCATGCAACATTTTGAAGCTGAAAACACTGTAATAACCTATGATCTGCAGTTAACCAAGCAAATAATTTGACTCAATTTATATGTTTATGCTGATACAGTAAACACACTTCAAACAGCACCATAATAATAGAGTATTTTGAAATCTGTTACCAACAAAACAAACCATATAATTACATATTTATGCTAGTTACTGCTAGACAATAGAACATAAGCACAGAATACAAATGCTTAGAGAGCAAGTTTGGTAAGCTTGATAAAATAAATGCCCCAAATGATAGGGGTCACTTCCTCAGATCCCTCAGATACCAGTCTCTCTCTAGGATCACATCCTAAGAGAAGCAAGTCCATTATTTTTTTCATGTGGAAATTGGAAATATTGGCTGCAATAAAAACTACAGAAGAGCAACTTTAGAAGAAGCAGATGGAAGGTATTTGACCAACTTTGACTGAAGTGAAAGTCTACAATTTGAACTGAAGACTACTGCACTCACCACTAATAGTAGCCTACTTTTACAACAATAAGTGAGCAAGTTCCTGTTTTATCTTTATACTCTTTTTGACTCTATCATTTTTCAGTCCAGCTTGCAACTAGATCTTCAAATATCAGTCTGATTGTTATCATGCCATAATATCATGCTTTTAAATTTAAATCAAGTGGGCTGTTTTAACAATAAAATATCAGCAAATACAAGCTTAGTTTTGTGAAATGTAAGTTAAAATATACCCTAGAACCATCATAGAACATTGTGTGTATGTGTGTATATAAATGTTTATTGGTTTTCATCCACAGTTCCTGACTCGTAACTCTTATATCCCTTGTATCAGTCTTTTGTTATAACGTTGGGGCACTTTAGACCTCAGAAGTAGGTCTCAGAAAATAAAATCTCTCTCTCTCTGACCTTCTCCTGTCCTCCTTTCACCTGTCCAAAGTAGGATTGTGGGTCAAAAGACCCTTGTTCCAGAGAGGGTCCTGCCCCATACCCTGGAGGAAGGAATGCTACACAGAAATGTCTGAACAGAGAGGTCTTGCTAGGTTTAGGTCATGCACTTTTTGTTAAATCACATTTCTGCATGATTATCAATCATGCCTATGTAATGAAGCCTCCATAAAAACCCCAAAGGACAGGATTCACAGACCTTCCAGATAGCTGAACACATGGAGTTTTCTAAAGGGTGGCATGCCTGGAGAGGGCATGGAAACTCGGCACCTCTTCCCCCATACCTTACCTTAGACGTATCTTCATCTGTATGCTTTGTAATATCCGTTGTAATAAGTTAGTGAGCTTAAGTAAGCATTTCTCTGAGTTCTGTAAGCCACTGAAGCAAATTAATCAAACCCAAAGAGGGGGTTGTGTGAACCCAACTTGAAGCCAGTTGGTCAGAAGTTCTAGAGGCCTGGACTTGCAACTGGTCTTTGCAGTTTTGGGGACTGAATCTTTACCCTGTGGGATCTGGTGCTATCTCTAGGTAGATAGTATCAAAATTGAATTAGAGAACATGCAGCTCAAGTCTGCTGCTTTGTGTATGGGGAAAAACATCTCACATTTGATCACAGAAGTCTGTGTTGATGATTATTGTGGTTTGACAGCAGAGGAACAAAACGGTTTGGACGTTTTTACAAATGCCCATAAAATTGTAAAACTACTACCACAGTACTAATAATTCAGCCAACAGATACAGAGTCCAAATGGACAAAATGAAATCAGCCAATGTCTAAATCAGTTTGGGCTGTTACTGCAAGTACCATAGACTGGGTGGTTTATAAACAACAGACATTCATTTCTCACAGTTCTAGAAGCCCAAGATGCCAGCATATTTGGTTTCTGGTGAGGGTCCTCTTCAGGATTATAGACCACTAATTGGTTGTATTGTCATGTGGCAGAAAGAGGGTGAGAGAGCACTCTGGGTCCTTTTTACAATGGTATTTCTATTATCTGAATGTTTTTGTCTCTCTCAAAATTGTTATGTTGAAACCTAATCCCAAAAGGTGAATGTATTAAGAAGTGGTGGTATCTTTAGGAAATGATTAGATCATGAGGGTAGAGCCCTCTAAATGGGATTAGTGCTCTTATAAAAGAGGCTTGGGGGAGCCTGTTTGCCCTTCTTCCATGTGAGGACTCATAGAAAGTGCCATCTATGAGGAATAGGCCCACATCAGATACTGAATCTGCTGGCACCATGATCTTGGACTCCCCAGCATCCAGAACTGTTAGCAATAAACTTCTGTTTTTTATAAATTACCCAATCAAAGGCATTTTGTTATAGCAATCTGGATTAAGACAGCACTAATCCCATTCATGAAGGCTTCTCTCTCATGACCTAATTCCCCTCCAAAGCTCTCACCAATAATATCATCACATTGGGAATTAGAATTTCGACATATATTTCAACAACATGAAGAGGACACAAGCATTCAATCCATTGAAGCCAAGGTCCTGAATGACTCATTTCAGATGCATCATCCTCATTACCAAGCTCTGCAGAAGTGCAGTACCTGCTGACTGTGCCTGACACGTCAGTTACTCTTGCCTGAAATTATACTACACGAAGAATAGGAGGTCATAGATGATCAATATATTCTAAAACATCACTATTTCCTTCATATTTAGTATCATTTAAACATCAACACACTGGCAATTTAGAAGAGAAAAAGGCATGATGGTTCTAGATTTCATGAAACTATTTCTGAACATTAAGAAATAATGTTTCCTAGACTTTACTGTATTATTTCAACATCTTAACTGGATTCTGTGATAATTTTTAATGCAAAGATGGTATATTGGGCAATCGTGCCTCTTGCCAGATTTTTAATTTTAAAATGAATGTTTATATTACTAAAATTAATTCATATAGAGACTTCCAGATATTGATATATGAGCATAGGTGTCTACTCTCCCCTAACCCATATGTCCATTAAAAATGAATGCTGGTATATAAGAATACAAGAAACCTGATATGTGCTTGGAACCAGGAAACGGTGTCATTTCCATGCTAGAAGTGTCAAGGATTTTCAACAAGTTGGAGGTGAGAATAGATAGAACTTGAATCAATCAGGTCCCACACAAAATGGACTTTCTTTCATTGTTGCTGATTGGCTGCATGTGGAAGTAGCTATTCAGGAAACTACCGGTGATTATTTCAAATGCCAGTGGCTACAGCAAACAGAAGCTGATACAGGGTTGGCCACATGCCACAATGCATTAAAGTGCCACTAGCAGTGAATAGAGGCACCACAGCATCTTTTCTCTAATATGGTGAATGTGTCATACAATTGAAGGGAGAGCATCGTTTGTCATGGTTAAAAGAAACAATCTAAAAGAAAATCATCTGAGTTTTCCCCCAGTTTTAACCCTGTACTCATTTTCCACACTGTTAGAACTAAAGAATGTAACATAAACAGGTAACACTCCATTCTTTGGCCGAAATTACTAACAAAAAGTCAAATACGTGAAAAGATTCTCCAGTGTTAAAAAAAAAACACCAAGGACCAGTCTGGTGAATCAAGGCAACTGGATATATCTGAAGCATTTACATCAAGAAATAAGAGACAAAATAATAAAATTTTGATTTATAATTAAAATAAGATTTAAGAGCACATTGTATCAAAGGAATTAAAGCAAGCAATAATAGAAATAAAATAATACATGATCAAAGATAATTAATTGCTTGGGGGAAAATATGATTTTCAAATTTAAAATTGGAATAGAGGCAGTGAATAACAGATTAGAAACTACAGAAAATCAAATCAATGAACCAAAAGACAAACTCAAGAAGTTCTCCCAGAACTCACAGGAAAAATGATAAAATGATATGAAGAAATGATTAGAGATTCAGAAGGTATCCAATAACATCAAATCAACTTAAAATCAGAAATTCAAAAGAACAATGAAAAAGCAAAAGTTGATGAAATCATTCCTTTTTAAACTAAAGAAAGACCTAAGTGTGTAGATTTAAATGCCTGTCTTCCCAGAAAAATGAAACAACAGAATGTAACACCTGGACATACCAAAGTGATTTTCAAAATTTCAGTGCGAAAGAAAATTCCCTCCAATTATCTATGCTTAAAAAAAAAAAAAAAAACAGGCTTACCTCAAATTTCATTACTGTGTTATTAAATACCACAAAGCAATTGAGTTTGTCTTTAAAGTTTTGGGGCAAAAAATCTATTACTCAAAGTATTTGTATGTGAAGGTAACAGAGTGTATTTCTAATACATGCAAGGTATGCTGAACACATTTCTTTTCAGGATAATACTTAAAGATATTCTCCAGCTACTTGGGAGATAAAATAATGAAACTAAGAAAATTATCACCATGGATATATTAGTAAAAGTATAAGATGTTTGGTAATGAAATGATATTGAACAAAATGCAAATAATTGTTGTAGGTTTAGTTATAAACCCCATGTAAATAACAAATATAACTAATGAAAGAATAGAGGTAAAAATGAAAAATAGTTTAATAAAGTAAAATAGATTTAACAAGAAAGACTACATGGATAAAACATAAAGTAATATGACAAATGAAGGGAAAGACTCGTAAAAATTTACTTAGGGAATGATCAATACATTCGATATAGAAAATAACATTGATCATAGCATGTAGCAAAATTGCAAGTGAGATTACCCTTTTAAATCTTTTATAATTGTAAGTGTAAAAAATTATGTAGAAAGAATGGCAAAGAAGTTAAATACAGGAAGAGAAAGATAAATATTTTCACATTTTGTTACAAGATAAAATAAAGGAGATCAAGGGAATTGAGTAAAGTTAGAACTAGTCTGGGTTCTCTCACTTAAAACTGAACCTGTCAAAGAAGTACCAAGACAACTAAATTCTACATGTAATGTATTATATCTTTAAATATTATTCAAAGCAAATTTTTTGTGACCATCTAGTTAGGTTGTTAATATTGATAAAATAAATCAATAAATTTTATCAGAGTAACAGAGACAAAAGATCTTTTTTTGCAGCCTTTGAATTTTAAAAAAACAGTTCCTTGAAGGAGAAGTTCATATCTGATTAATCTTTTCAATTCACCACAAAATATGTAACATATGCTAAGCATTCAAATATTTGAGGGAGGTTAAATGAAATCCATTACAATCCATTAAATGAAATCCACCAAAATAACAAAATTTAAATTTATTTTCATGTGCTTCCTTACAAAGATGAGTCTATAATCTAAGAAACATTGCATTTAAATTCATATTAAAACTGGTCATGCATTCTTTCAGGGTATATATTCTTAAAAAAGAGTCAATTCCTTGTTTCATTTAGAGACCATTAATTATATTAATATTAACTGAAATGCTTACCAAGTGATACACCTAGTGCTAAGGGCTGAATCCCTTATATCCCAGTGAATATGTAAAGTAAGTCATTGTGTTTTCAACATATTATATTTCAAATTACAAACATGGCATATTTTTATGGGAAAATCTTCCCTTTTTCTTCCATGCTCCACACAACAACCAGAGTGATCTTTTCAAAATGTGAATCAGCTCATGTCACTATTCCAATTTTTAGACCTTCTAATTACTTCTCATTATACTCAGAATTCAATCCAAAGTCCTACCTAAGGCTGCAGAGCTGTGTCTTACCTGGTGACTGCCTACTCTTTCACTTCATCATCTTATAGCTCTGCTGTTCTTGTTCACAACATTCCAGACTCCTTGAAATTTTCCTCCTCAAAAGGTTTTGGGGGCCTTGTTTATTACAATTTTCTCTGCTTGGGATACTTTTTCCCATGATCTTCACATTGCTGGCTTTTTTCCACCATTTAGGAATCAGGTCAAATATTATATCCTCCAAGAGGTCCACCCCTACTATCCTGCCTAAAAAGATCACCCCTCATACCCTCCCTCTCTATCCTCATTGTGTTTTTTTCTTAACACTGATCACCAGTTGATATAATCTCATGTTTGCATAGTTTTATTTTTTAATTGTCTGTCTCCCTTCCATTACACTGCATTAAAATGCAAGCTCCATGAGAGGAGAGATATATGTATTTCTCACCATTATATCCACATCAAAATAACAAACGGTGCTCAAAAAATATTTAGTGGATGACTATGTCATACAGTTTTTAAACTTAAGTTCAGAAAATGAATGATAAGGATGAATTTGAGGAATGAATATGGTAGATGACTAACAAAGATATAAATGTCTTTGATTTATATATCAATAATCATATATATGCAAGAAGCAACCTTTCAGTATTTAGTTAAGTGATGATGACACTGATCATAAGATTAACAAAGATCATCTAAATCATATTGAATCTGTTAGACATCTTTAGTGTTCAGTGCTGTAGAGCAGCCAAAGAGGAAGATGTCTGAAAGAAACTTCTTACCATTAGTGGCCTTTCTCAGGGCAGCACCAACATACCAGTCAGCAGCAGTGAAAATTGGGCTGTAGATTGCTCAGGCAAAGAGCAGGTGAGAAAACACAAGCTCTTTATATAGGCCACAGGATCAGAGTTTTGGTACTAATTGAAGATAGACATATAGCTTGATAATTAGAGTAGAGATACAGCTAAAAAATGTATGCTTGCCTGTCTATTTTTATTTGGTTGGTGGGTTTATTTGTTTGCTTACATGTAAATGAAAGAGAGAGGAAGGGTAGTACTTTTTAAAGACAAGGCCAAAGGACCCAATAGAAATGAAATGTTAACATAAAAGGGGAATTAGAAGGACATTGCTCAGTGTTAGATGGAACCCAACTGAGATTTACATTTGAAATATAGGGTCAAATTTCCACCACTCATTTTGACTATTATCAGCATTATCTAATAGCAGTCACCATTTCTAAAGAGTCTTTCACATGCATGGGGGAAAATATGAATACAAAAATGCACAGTCGAATATGTATTTGTATTTTAAATCATTAAGATGGAGTCTAGCACCAGAAGAATATGGCCATTCCACTAAAAATAGTGATAAAATGAATCATTCTTAATTCTTCTTCCCTAGATCATTATCGAATATTTACATTACATAAGAATACCTCATAGCAAGTTAAATATTTTGTGCCTTTTTATAATTGTTTCATGGACTTCTGTTATTAAAAAAAAAAAAGCAACAAAAAAACTCTAACCTCCCTATAATTAGTGACTAAAACCTAAACTGTGTTTGCACAGTTTTGCATAAAGTAACCCCCATATAGAGACAAAGAAAAAAAGTGTGTTGATTATGAAAGTCAGTGGAAAATTATAAGGCTGAAAAACTCAAATGTCATAGTTAAATATAAATAGAATATCATGTGCTCTGTATCACCTTAAATACAGGGAAAAAAGTTTCTTTTCTCATTTATTCCCAAAAGGTATTTTCAAAAAAAGAACTAAATCTTGTTTTCATGCCCAAAATCTATCACTGTAAAAGCATTCTGGATAAATATAAATGATTAAATAATGCAATTCACAAATGCTCACTCACCAAAGACCTTCCCCAAAATCTGGCACATCAGAAATGAGATATAACCGCAGATCTACAAGATATGTTAAACTTCATTTCTCCTTCTATCTCTTTTGAACTCTTCTTTTCTCTTGTTCTCTGCACATTCTTCTCTGACCCAGATTGCCAGAGAATACTTCTCAGGTGAGCAGCCTTAGAAGGTACTCAAGCATTCACTGAGCACCTGCCATTTGTCAATGAGTATTCTAGGAGCTTGGAATACATCAGGGAATAAAATAGACAAAAACTGCCCTCATGGAGTATCAGCTGGACAGACGAAGACAAACAATAAATGTCAGGCATAATAAACAAGTAAGTAATAAACCAGCAAGCATAAAGTCTTGAAAGTTTTCCTGTAAGTTCGACACAACCTAGTTGGGAAGCAAACCTAGACCTCAACTGATGTAAACCTATTTATGTACTTTATTTTTCCCATCATGCAAATATTCATATGTTTCACCACAGAAACACTAATGTGTTTCATAATGGCATGATTCCCCAAACCCCACTGAGACTATTATAATATGTAGCATGCACCATATAATCTTGCAAAAATCCCAAAAGTTCTAGTTCCAAAACACAAGAAGTTCAAAACACTAAAGGTTTTGAATAAAGAATTAAGGACTTAATGGAAAAAGTAGAGTGGAGAATAGAGATTACAATTTTAAACAGATGGCCAGGGTAATGATGTGGGTTCAATGGTGGCCTCTCAAAAGATATGTCCACCTGGAACCTATGATTGTTGACCTTATTTGGAAATGGGGTCTTTTCAGAAGTAATTAAGGATCTTGAGTGAAATCAACCTGGTTTTAGGGAGGGCTACTAATCCAATGACAGGTGCCCTTATAAGTGAAGGGCAGAGGGAGAGTGAAGATACAGATAAAGAAGCCAGATCTGTTTTTACAGTTGAAGAGACTGGAGTTATGCAGCTGTAAGTGAAGGTCAAGGATTGCCAGCAGCCACCAGAATATAGGCTAGAGGGCAGGAGAAAGATTCTCCCTCAGAGCTTTCATAAAGAACCAACCCTATCAACACAAGACTTAAGGAAGGTGAAGGAGTTAACCCACATAGGTACATGTGGAAAGGATAATCTAAACAGAGGAAAGAGACAGTTTAAATTCCTAAAGCCGAAGCATGTCAGTCGCATTCTAGGATGGTCACTGTGGCTGTCTGTGTTAAGGATAAGCTGTGCCGGGACAAGGGAAGAAGTAGGGTAACCAGTTAGGAGACTAGCCAGATGTTGCAAACAAGAGATGAGGGCAACTGAGACCAGGATGGTGTCTGTAGAAGTGGAGAGAACAAGTCAAAATCTGGATGTATCTGAAGGCAGAGATATTAGCATTTTTCAATGGACTAAAAGTAGGTTGTGAAGAGTAGAGATTCTTTGATTTTGTTTTTCTTTTTGTGCATGTGGTTCTTTCAATTTTTCAGGCTGAACAACTGGAAGATAAAGTTAATTCCAAAACGAGGCCAAGAAAATTATGAATAATCTCTTATTCACTTTAATTTATAAATGTTGACTTTTATAATTCTTTTGAAGCAAGCAGTCAGGAAAAATACATTGCTAGATTTATAAAAATCTAACACACTGAAATTCCAAAATCATATGGAAAAGAATATTTTTATTTCAAAATAAAAATATTTACCTCAAGAGGGAAAAAACAAACTATTGAATTTTTTTTTTAAATTCATGTTATGAGACCACAACCAAAAGCCATTTAAGAATGTTTGTTAAAGACAAGGTCATTAAAAATAAGAACCTGATTCTTTCTGCTTTTAGACTGAAGACAGTACTGTGCTGATCTACAATGAAGGGGCTTAACTAGGAAATCTGGCTTTGACAAGATTAAGAGGGAGCAAAATTAGGATCCTTCTTTATCTTTGCAATTAAAACTGTCTATAGTCAAGGTGTTCCTTAATAAAATAGATTTATCTTATTCTCCTTTCCACGTTAACAAAGATGAATAAACTAAATATAGAAGGACATGTATTTGGGTAGAAAGAAATACCTTGAAAGCTCTATTTGTGTGTTGGAAGGCATTTATGCTTGTATAAACTCAAAAACAAACAAACAACAACAACCACAAAAACAACACTATTTCTTTTTGTCCTGTGCTGGAAAAGCTATAAGATTTTTCTAATGCAGAGCTATGTAAAATAACGTTAGCTAAATATGCTTACTGAGATTGAAGAAAGATAGTAATACAGGATTTTATATAAGCATTGAAGCAAGAACGCGTGGCGACACATCTTCTCATTAGGCATTCTTTAAAAAAAAAAAAGATACATAGGCCCTTTTGAACTGGTCATTTTTTAAAATCTCGTGTCTTCTGAGATATGCTAAGTATGGGAAAAAGAGTTAGATATCAGATATGACTTCTTTAATAAATAGCAGGAGAGGGGGTTAAGGAAAATCAGAATTAACCTTTCCTTGTTGCAGTGTATAGAGGCAAAAAGAAAAGAGCAGCAGAACAGATATTGAGCTTGCTACCAAAAAGAAAAACTTCAGGGGGGCTAGAAAGTCATTTCATTCCCATAAATGGATTAAACAACAATGAAAGACACTAGGTGTAGAGTAATTTAACACACTTAATCCTAGGAAGCAAAACCTATAAATTAAGGTACTTTTAAAAACCGAATCCAAACCATGTAGATTTTTGCAATGGTTTGGAATTTTCACAGTATGTTCTCTCATGCAATTTTAAGCAGTTTTACCTGGCTAGCCCATAAATTTTCTCAGAGGACAATATTCAACAGGTTGGCAAAATCCCAGTGAGTAGATCCATTAAGGGGAAGGAAAAAAACAGTTATGTGGGAAAATTATTTGCATTAACTAGTATATAGAAATTTCTCATCTGAGTTCTCACTTTTCTAATAAATAATTTGGTACATGCTCAATTCAAGCATTGTTTATAATTACGTAAACACTGTTTTTTCTCAAAGTGAAATTTCCTTATTTTCAAAGATCTTGTTAGATTGTGTACACTTTATTATATATTCAGAGTTAGTTGCAATGCTGTTTAAAAGTCAAACACTAAGTAATCAAATTTGAGGGGTCCAGAATATCACTTTGTGCTCTTCATTAAGTTCATTCCATGTCAAATGTATACATAGAAAGCCAATATTTAAAAAGTACACTCTTGGTTTTGGAAGGGCACTAAAAAACAATCACCATATCTAACTACATGAGTCTCCTCTATATCATCTTTAACTAGTGGTTATTCAACTTATACTGGACTATTTCTGTTTATAAGGAATTCACTGTCTTATTTTGATAGTAAATGTCTATTTTTCTTATGAGGAAAAATCATGCCATCTTTAAATTATACATGTAAGTACTTCCTTACATTCAGCTAAAAGCTCTTAACCTATAGCTGCTATCTATTGGTCTTACTACTTCTCCCTTACAATTCTACTTAATTCTAATCCATGTTCTACTTACATATCTTGAAACACCTCAAAAATAGCTATAGACATGAACAGTTATGGTTCTTTGACCTAAGCAAAATGTAATTATAATACTGAGTAGAAATAAAACTAAAATGAATCCACAAAAATCAAAGGTGAAAGGTAATAAAAGTCCTAGAATTAAATGGCTGTATTCAAAATGACATTTTTCTTTTGTTGTTCAAATTTTCAGGGGTAGAGGGAAAGGAGAGTCTTTTCTGGATGCCTGATATTGGCAGAGTTGAAAATTGAACAGAGACTGAGGAAATCTCTACCTACCCCACACGCTGATTTATGACAGAAGGCCTCAGTTAAAGATAACTGAAGAACTAATTCAATTATATCTCAGAATACATTGACCAACTGCATAAATTTATTTGTCAACTGTTCGTACTGAACTACCGAGATCTGAAGTTTGGTGAAGAAAGGGGAGAAAGAAATATCTACATAGATGCAAAATATATGAAAATAGAGCTGAAAGGTAAGACTAAGTAGCTTCTTGGAATGACACACATTATGGACTAAATGTTTGTGTCCCCTCAAAATTCATATTTTGCCATTTTAAGCAGTTTTAGCTGGCTAGGCTAAAGGCGATGGTATTTAAAGGTGGGGCCTTTGGGTGGTAATTAGGTTTAAGTGAGGTCATGGAGGAACAGCCCCCATGATGGGAATAGTATCCTAGTAACAATAAGAAGAGAGACCAGAGTTTTCTCTCCTGGCCAGGTGAATACACAGCAAGAAGGTGGACATCTGCAAGCCAGGAAGAGAGCCCTCACCAGATCTGCAACTGCTGGCGCCTTGATCTTGAACTTCCCAGCTTCCAGAACTGTGGGAAATAAGTATCTGTTGTTTAAACCACCCGATCTATGGTATTTTATTATAGAAGCTCAATCCAACTAAGACAGCACACAAGAAAGATTCCCATTGAAAAACACTTCCTCTTCAGATTATCCCACCAAAAAATGGCTTTTAAATTCCATGTAACAGACGAAGATAATAAATCATTAAAACAATCAATAGAATGATTTCAGCTATATAAACATTCTCAGGCTGTGTAATTTCAGATATGACCCAGTGAATGAGGAAAAATTAGGGAGGGAGATGGAACAGTAAAACCTCACAAACTTTAAATATCGACAGTGTTATCTACATAACATTTTCAAAGAACACAGAATAGGTGATATCACGCGAAAATATATTTTCAACTTATGTTTAAAATTCTATCATTACAAATACTTATAATAATTTACTGTGAAGAATCTTTTGGTTTATTTTTTGCTAAAATATAATAAAAGGGTATGTGGTAGGAGGGACAGAGGGGAAAGAAGCTAGAGGGTAGTTAGCCATGGAAGAAAGGAAATGTAGCAAACAAGATGAATAGCAAAAACAAAAACAAACTTCAACTACTTGGCAATTTTTTCAATGGGTCCTTTCTCTCTCATTGTTTCGCTCTGCTGGAGCCTTAGAATAGGAGTCCAAATCTTATTACGTATTCTTCCCTAGCTTTTCACATATAGTAATGAAGAGACAAGAGTCTCATTGTATTTTTGTACAAAATGTATCATGCTGCTACAATATGTTATACATGATGGGAATAAATCTTGTTAAAATGTTAGGTTTTTGTACAATTCTCAAAGTATGTATTTCATTTTTCTCAAAAGAACTCAAGGTTTCTGTTTTACCTATCTTTTAAGTGTACCAGTAAAAGGGAATTTTTAAAAATTAAAGTATTTACACAAGCAGTATAGAGATATTTTTATTTCTCCTAAGGATTTATCTCTGTATTAGAAATATAGATGTCACTTTCACATTTAGTTTTAATGATCCATGATGAAAATGAAAAATAGGCAAATAACACTCCACCTCATTCATCACTGGCAATATATTACTTTAATTTGAGGTTGCTTTTAAATGTTCAAAAAAATGTCAAAAATTCTTTCCTATTACAACATTTATACTGCAAATTATAGTTATTTTAGTCATAAATTGAGGAACACTTTTGTCTTAAAAAATAATACATCTGTTTCTCTAGAGAAAAATTAGTATGCCTTAGGAATATGTTAGAATTATAAAGTGAACTATAGAATTTTAGATATAGAAAAAACTTTAGAAATCATCTTAATGGTGTTGGGATTACAAATTATTTTGAAAATCTGATGACATTTATAAACTCCCTTAAAAATGTACAAGAACACAAAAATACTTAATTTGGGGTCTATCGATTGGTTGTCCATGGAGTGATTTCTGGTTCTGTATCTCTCCTAGATTTCTATGTAAGTGTGTGTGGGGGTTGGGGGGTGGGTGAATGACTATTTTATCTACCATTCAAAATCGACTTTTTTATCATTACCGAAAATTAGTGAGTAAGGCAATAATATCCATACTAAGTTTATTTTGTTAAATGTGGAGACATTAATTAATAGAAGTGGAGAGGTTGATACTGAGGGCTAAATGTGTTCTTAAAATGAATTGGATGGTGTTGAATTTTTCCTCCACCCATGAATTTTAACAAACCAGGCTTTTACTGTCCTCTTGGCAGCTGAATGAGTTGTTCAGCAGTCAAAAAATCACATTATCCAAGACAGATGCTTATTGCATCTACTCACATAAATAGAACATTTGTAAAATATTTAAGTGACAAAAAAATATAGCTTGCATTGCAATGTACTTCATTTATGTAAAAACCCCCAGTCAAGGTTATTTTTCCTGGAGCACTCACCTTCTCAATGATGCTTTTATACACACATAGATTGCCCTCACACCCTGGAGCCCCAGGTATAATCTCATGAGGCCAATACTTGCCATGACACGTCATTCACATAAAACACCCGCAGTCATATCACACATGTTTTGTCAACTCTTACATTCTTAATCGCTTTGCTGTGCACCTGCTGCAATGCAACCTGTCAATTTGGCAGGAAAGAGGGCCAGGAAATTCCCATGCTGCCTTCTTGTCCACTATGCAAGTGTTTTAACTTGGCACATTAAGTGTCAGTAGGGGAGACTGGAGTAAAGAGACATCGATATTTTGTTCCCAGATAGGAGAAAATTCATGAAGAGAATCTGGAGCTTTCCACAAAAGCAGCTCACTCAAAATGTAGTTAACATCTATAACATGTGAACATGTGCTTGCGTGCAATCTGGTGAATGGACACAAAGCCTTAACTATTTAGGCACCCATGTGCTGAGATGAATTAAAATAGCATACTACCATCCATTCTGTTTAAAATTAAGTAGCCTTATTACTGCACTATAATCAGTAGCTGGAGACATGTTTTATGCCACCCCTAAAAAACAGTCAGCACTCCAGTAACCTAACGTTTATTGGGCATGTATTATGAACTAATGTTTGAAATTCTCCAAACACACTAGTCATGACAGTATGCTTTTGTACAACTGGTTTCCTATCCCTATAATACCCTTTCCATTTATTTGACAGCAGAGCTCTTCATTCTTTGAGAAGGAACCAAATAACACATACTCTGCTTAAATTTCCCTGTTTCCATTTGTTTGCTTCCAGGCAGAATGACTTGTACAAATATTGCAATTTAAAAGCTAGTAATACCTTTAGATATTGTTGTCAGAATGAACTGAGGTGACCTAAATAAAAGTCCCAAGATCAGTACCTTCCATATAATATGCTTCCCATACCTCATTTTAAAAATGTAAACTTTTATAAAATGCTTAAATCCCAGGTCTAAGTACATGTTCCAAAGCACTAAACTGGCTAAGGCACATTATTTCACATAATCTTGAATATATATCCTCAAGGAAAGTTTTAATGTGGTTGGCAGACAATTTGTACCTATCATTTGATGTTCAAGATTAAAACAAGAAACAAATTTAGGTTTGAAAAATTTGCTTATATCCTTACGTGTCTATAAATTGACTACCTATAATCTATGTTTACCAGATTCTTTCCCCAGTATGTGCACAAGTTTCCATGAAAGCTACACGTCAGCTCCCAAATTAAAGCATAGTTGGAGAAAGTTGCACTTTTATGTAAAAAGAAATAGACTTGTATATTTCAAAAATTATATATTGAGTTTTAGTTTAATTAATTACATAAAATTAAATACCTAAATTAGTGCAAACCATTGCATCCAGAGCCACTATTGGGGCATCATATACAAGAAATGCTCAACAGATTCTTTAATCAATGGATTTAATTACATTGTGGGTTAAGAAAAAATAAGTGGGGAAGAAATGAGTGAAAATTACTCTCATTAATTCTCACTTTGAGGAGATAGTGGGTACCCCAATGGCAAGAAAAGTCAAAATGGACCCCCAGATGATGCTCTCAAAATAGCATCTTTAGTGATGCTGGGCTTATAAAGGCTACTGAGTTCCCCAAACACACAAAACAAGGCATCACAGTATCAAAATTGAACTACCAAAGCTTTAATTAGATTTTGAAAATTCAAGAGGGAGCAATTTCAGAATGTTTATCAGAGAATTCTGAAGCTACATGAAATACATATAAAACACATATACATATGTACATATACATATTTTTCTTTTTCTTTTTCACATTACAGTGTAATGTCTCCCTCGGTAGACTATGAATGGCTATGACACATGTCTCATTGAGTTTAGCTTCAGTAACTCCTAACACTATGCCTGACATATAATTATATTTTAAAAAATATTTGTTAAATGAACAAAAGCATAATACTAAATTTAGTATGCTTAAATTTAAATATGAATCTACTTCACTTAAATGCTCTAAACTTGAGTTTCTAGCTTGTTTAAAATAGCAACCAAAGGAACCTGTATCCATTCAAGAAGACCATGATTATATGAGTCAGACAGACCTGGGTTTGAATCCCAGCTCTGCCACCTGGTTTCTGCATAATCCTAAGCAAGTTACTTAATGTCATGGACCCTTCTGTAAAATGGGGAGATGAAGGGCCATTTCCACATGGTGGATGTGACTCTTAAATCTGGTCACATATGTAAAATATTTATAGTAATGCCCATTCCCTAATAAAAATTCATCAGATAGTAACTATTCTTATCATCATCATAATCATTGTTGCAGATGTTAAGATATCTGCTTAACAATCGCCACAGCAACAAAAATAAATAAGTGGGATCTAATTAAATTAAAAAGCTTCTGCACTGCCAAGGAAACTATCACTACAGTGAATAGACAGCTCACAGAATGGGAAAAAATATTTGCTCTCTACACATCTGACAAAGGGCTGATAACCAGAATCTATCTAGAACTCAAAAAAATCAACAAGAAAAAATCAAACAACCCCATTAACAAATGGGCAAAGGAAATGAACAGAAACTTTTCAAAAGAAGACAGAAGAATGGCCAGCAAACATATAAAAAAATGCTCAACATCTCTAATCATTAGAGAAATGCAAATCAAAACCACAATGAGATATCATCTAACCCCGATGAGATTGGCCTCTATCAAAAAATCCCAAAACAACAAATGCTGGCGAGGATGTGGAGAGACAGGAACACTCTTACACTGCTGGTGGGACTGCGAATTAGTGCAACCTCTGTGGAAAAGAATTTGGAGATACCTCAGAGGGCTAAAAATAGAAATACCATTTGATCCAGCAATAGCACTATTAGGCATCTACCCAAAAGAGCACAAAACATTCTATGATAAAGACATCTGCACTGGAATGTTTATGGCAGCACAATTCACTATCGCAAGGATGTGGAAACAACCCAAGTGCCCGTCAATCCATGAGTGGATTAATAAAATTTGGTATATATTTACAATGGAATATTACTCAATCATAAGAAATGACAGTGATCTAGCACCTCTTACACTTTCCTGGATTAAAATTAAGCCCATTATCCAAAGTGAAGCACCACA
>RJWJ010027852.1:0-21864 GCA_004363605.1 Indri indri
AAAAAAAAAAAAAGCAAATTTACTTTGATTTTTCTAGCAATTACTCTCCATTTTTATTGATTTTATTATTTTAAAATATTTTTATTCTGAAATAAATATTTTATATATGTATTTATATATTTTATATATTTACATATAAATATATATTTATATATTTTAAAAATTTTTTATTCCAAAATTTTATTTCTCATTTTAACCTTCCAATTATGTCAATGAACTCGATTATTTAACATACCAATCCCTCAGTTTCTTAAACTGCAAATTGGTAAGAATGACGGTGCATCCTTTTAAGGTTATAGATTGAATAATTTAATACATATGACATTTAGAAGAATATCTTATACATAATATAAACTCAAAAAAAGCTGTATCTTCTAATTGTTATCTGACAGATATCTTAAAGTTATTTTTGGTCAAACATTTCATTCAGTTTTAAGATATTTTCATAAGCAATGGATGACTAATGGGGTAATAAGTGAGATAACTTGTAGCAATTATTTACCTCTAAAGAAAAAAAAAATTCCTTTCTTTTTTTTTCTTTCGTTCCTGTCTTTACATCCATTTCATTCCATTATCACCCTCAATCTCTTCACTCCAACAATATTGTACTTTATTCAACTTTTCTTTGAACACATTATTTTATTTGATGTATAAAAATTGCCCACATTTTGTTCCCTCCTCTTGGAAACATATTTTCCACTCCGGCCACCCATACTCTAACTTGTCACAGCTCACATTCAGTTTAAAATTAATTTTCTCAAAGCATATTTTCCTGACTTACAATACTTACAATTATGTCCTAACTCATTCCAAATAATGTCTTACTCATTATAACATTTATTATATTTTTAATTTGCTATGTACTGATTTATCTCCCCCATTACATATAAGCTCTGTGAGATCTGATGTCTTTTGTCTACCTTATTCAAGAACCAAAATAGAGTTTATCTTCATACCTAGAATATGAAACATTCTATAAATGTGTACTTGGAACATTAATTAAATTTTTTTTGCAAAAAAAAAACTAGGGGAGGTGTTCCACCTTTAGAAATGATAAAATAGCTCTTATCGGACTAACCTCCTGCAAATAACAATTATAAAATAAAGCTTGAAAATACTTTTAAAAACCCAGCTATTTGAAATCTCTGGAGAGTGAACAAAAACAGGCAGAAACTGGAAAAACTCTACACTTGAAAGAAAAAAATGTATTGGAAGAAATCAATCCTTGTATGTTTCTCTGCTTTCTGCTAAGAATACGCACCAGTCTGTTTGGAGTGAAGTGGATGGAATTTAAGCAGAAAGCCTATTGACCCAAAAGGCTGAATTTGGGGCTGCCAGGGTAGGTGAAATATCTGCATAAAACTCTCCTCATATCCTTGGCTGACTCCTGAACAACACATGCATTGGAAGACTTCAGGGAGCTCAAAACAAAAACAAAAATAACAAAAACACACAATTGGATGCCTGAGAGAATTGGACAAGATTTCAATTTTTGTTCACTGCAGGAAAGAGAGAGTTTAGAATTTTGAATCCAGTAAAGTTAAAGTGCTTGGTAAACACTTCGAACTTTCTATAGATGAACTCTATCAAAAAACAAAACCAAGCCTTTGTGATTTCAGAGGTATCAACCAATAGTTTAAATGCTTGCTTAAAAAAAAAATAAACACAGCAACACACTTCAAAAAAAAAACATAACTGAAAACCTCTGAATGTGTTATCTACATTTTTCACTGTATAATCCAAAATTACTATGCATATGAAGAAACAGGAAGATGTGAGCCATATTCTTGGGAGGAAATAAAAACAACCAATAGAATAAGAACTGGAAATGTGAGACTTAACAGTCAGGAACATTAAAGAAACCAGGATAAATGTAGGTAAGAATATAAAGGAAAAGAATATCATAATAAGTGAATACAGTTAATCTCAACTATGAAAACCAAATATAAGACTAAATATAAAACCAAAACAGAAAACTACATAAAAATTTCAAAGTTGAAAATTCCAATATCTGAAATAAATTCAATGTACTGGAATGTCTGCAAAACACAGTGAAGGCAGCGAAAGAAAGTTTCAGTGACTACAAAAAGAGATCAACACTTAGGTGCACATATGGAAATAACATTCACAGGGTGTTGGGCAGGTTGGGGGGAAAAGGGAATGGGTAAATTCACACCTAATGGGTGCAGTGAGCACTGTACAGGGGATGGGCATGCTTGTAGCTCTGACTCAGGCGCTACGAAGGCAATATATGTAATCAAAGTGTTTGCACCCCCTTAATATTATTCTGAAATAAAAAAGAAATTATTTAATATAAAGAAGAAGAAAAAATAAAAGAGTTATAGTGCCCTATGAGATATCAAATGGTCTAATATAAATGAACTAGGAATCCAAAAAGGAGAGAAGATAAAGGAAATAGAAAAAGAAGCTCACACACACACACACACACACACACACACACACACAAAATGAAGAAAAAAACATCCTTAGATCTTTAAAATGTGATAAATAACAAATGTAGAGATCCAAAAGCTCACCACAATTCAAGCAGGATACTTACAGACAAAACTAACCCTAGGCAAATCCTAATTGAACTACAGAAAATCAAAGATACAAATTTTAAAAAAATGTTGAATATAGCTAGACAAGAATATTGATATGAATTAGGCCTGATTTTTCCTCAGAGATCAGAAACAGCAGCCAGAAAAAATGTAGCATTTTAAATACACTGAAATTTGGGCAACACAAATATCCATTTCATAGCACCCACTAAAATGCAAGCCATAAAATTGGATAATTCGTCACTAGCTTAGTTACCCTAAAGGAAATTCTAAAGGAAATTTTTCAACTAAAGGGAAGGGACATTAAATGAATCTTGTCTCTACAGGAAAGAGTGCAGAACATCTGAAAAGGTAAACAACAGATTAAGGCAAAATTATAACACTATTTTAGCTTATAATATCTCTAAATACGAAATATATAATAGCAGTGGCACAAATATTAACTGTAAGTAGATTATAATAAGTTAAGGATGCCTATTTTAATCCATAGAGCAAAATAAAAATAATTATAATTGTGGGAAGAGGTATAGCTTAAGAGGCAAAAGAATCAAATAGGGATACTGAAATAATTTAACTCAGGAAGACAGAAAAGAGGCAAAGACAAACTAGATAGCCAAATGGAACAAATACAAAACAAATACCAAAGTGCCAGACTAAAACCCAAGCATATATTTTTTGTAGATTCCTGAGTATTTATCATGATTATCTTATATTTTCCAGAAAAAAAAAAAAATAAGATGCAGTCTAGGTTCAGTGTTCATTTAAACTTACTTCCAGCATTGGTATGTTTGATAATAATTACATTCAACATATTCTACACTAAATGAAAAAATAAAACAGAAGAATTAAGAATATGCTTCTGCACTTTATTATTTGATAGAACCTCAAGTAACACATATAAACATTTTATTCCCAATGATAGATTAACACTTAAGGTAATTTATACCTATAGAACGTAGTGAAACTACTTCAAAACTGCAATTAAAAATTTCGTGAAAATACTGATAAATACATCAACTTCTCTTCCATAATATAGTAGGCTATTCGGAGAAATTAGAAAATAGGTAAAATACCTAAAAATACATTTTTATGTAAATGGGTTGGTACTGTTGTTCAAGCAACTGATATTGATTTGCAAAAGACTCATACTTAGGGTTTGAAGTTTCTGTTTTACAGATAGCAAAGTAGCTGTTATGGACTGAATTTTTGTTTAGACAACGTGTAGGTTATTATATCCTTTCACTGAATCAATGGCATGGATCTAATTGGCCAGTATGAGCAAGAAGTAGCTAGTATGCTGGAGGCCTTGCAAGGACAAATGCTTTCTAGAGGGTATAAGATAAATTCTACTAAAAATTCAAGGACTTGCCATTTCAGTAAAAGTTTCAAGGGTCCGGTGATCAGAATCACACCTTCAAAATAAGAGACAAATTTTTGCATTTTCCATTCCTTACTACCAAGACAGAATCAGAGTGTATAACAGGTCTTTTCAGTTTCTGGAGACAACATATTTTACATCTGGGAATAATGTTCCAGCCCATATACCAGGTGACATGGAAGCCTATCCATTTTGAACAGCTTCTAAAGGATACCCATTTTCCTTGGCTCCTGGCCTCTTACTCCATTTTTAAAGACAGCAATGTTGGCCCAAGTTCTTCTCATGACACCATTTTTTTTTGGTTCTCTGACCGTAGCTGGGAAAGGTTCTCCCACTTATAAGGACTCATATGAGTAGATTGCGCCTACTTGGATAGTCCCGGATAATCTCCCCATCTCAAGATTCTTAATTTTAATCATATGTAAAAGTTCCTGTTAGCTATATAACCTATTTATAGTTTCCAAGGACTGGGATGAGGGCATCTTTGAGAGACTATTCTTCTGCCTACCATACCAGTCTTCCAATCTTTGTCTTTTTTTTTTTAATTTATTTCAGAATATTATGAGGGTATAAACATTTTGGTTACATAAATTGCTTTTGTACCATTTGAGTCAAAGTATTCCCAGCCCCCAGATAGTGTGCACTGTACCCGTTAGATGAGAACTTATCCATGCCTTCCTCCCCCCCCCACCTACTTGATTTCCAATGAATGTTATTTCCATATGTGCACATGAGTGTTTATCTATTAGTTCCAATTTAATGGTGAGTATGTGTTGTTTGTTTTTCCATTCTTGTGATACCTCACTTAGAAGAATTGTCTACAGTTCCATCCAGGATAATACAAGAGGTATTAGTTGACCTTTTATGGCTGAGTAGTACTCCATGGTATACATACACCACATTTTATTAATCCACTCATGTATTGATGGGCACTTGGGTTGTTTCCACATCTTTGCAATCGTGAATTGTGCTGCTATAAACATTCTAGTGTAGATGCCTTTTTTATAGAATGTCTTTTTTTCCCCTTTGGGTAAATACCCACTAGTGGGATTATTAGACCAAATGATAGTTCTACTTTCAGTTCCTTTGAGGTATCTCCATATTACTTTCCATAGAGATTGTACTAGTTTGCAGTCCTACCACCAGCAGTGTTTGAGTATTCCTATCTCTCTGTGCCCATGCTGACATTTGTTGTTTGGGGACTTTTTGATAAAAGACATTCTCACTGGAGTTAAATGATATCTCATTGTGGTTTTGATTTGCATTTCCATGATGATTAGAGATTTTGAGCATTTTTTTTTTTTATGTTTTTTGGCCATTAGTCTATTTTCTTTCTCTTTGCATGCTTCTGGTGTGACAGCCAAGCCATCTGCAACTGCTCATGAATTATGGTTATATGTATTAACCATGTTCTCCTTTCTTTCCATACAAAGTATATGACTAGGTATACAGGCTGATGATCAGAGCATTAGGAAGTTTTTCTCTCATTAGTTTTTTAAGTCCTTCATTGAGTAGGGCTCTAATACAGTCATTAACCAGTTTCTTATTACACCAAAGAATCAGACAACCAGCTGGGGATTCATTTCTTACCATATATCTGAGCTGTGTTGTGCAAGAGAGGTGGATGACACAAGGCCTTTACGGCCTGATTGTATGATTTACTTGTGCCTTGCATCCTTCCTTGAACTCAATCCTCATTGTATTACTACTATTTGCATCTTAAAATAGGTTGTTTCTGGTCCTGTGTATGACTTGTGGGATTTGATAGAACCCAACTTGTGACTGTCAATTTTGTACACATGGTCAATTTGTGAGGTGTTTCATCTCTACAGGGCCCCAATGAGAAGCCAAGAGCTATCTTCCTAAAATGTATATATTTATTTAAGTTGTTTGCTAAATATAGGGTTTAGGGCTAAATTCTTCCATTGAGGCTGACCATAAACTCTAACTGGTGTATTTCCCACCTTTACCACAGTATAGTATTATACGTCTAATATTCTATGGCATCAGGTCTATTCAATTGTATGTCCCAAGCAGTAGGCCTATTCGAATCACAACCTGACCATGTTGCACGACCCTTTCTTGCTCTGGACCCCATTCAAAGCTAGGAGTGTTTTATGTCATAATGTTCATGAGTCAGAGCAGTATTTGTAAGAGTAGAATATGCTGAAGAGGAGTACCAGGCATTATTATCCCTTATTGCTGTTGGCCTCTGCAAGAAATGCAATATTTTTTTCCTTTATTATAGAGAGAATCGCCAGTAGGTCTCAGGCCATTGGTGTACGCACGCACACAAACACACACACAATTTTACTAATGCGATCTTTCTTTCATTTTCTACAGTTTACCTTCCACCATCTGGAGTTCATATACCTTACCAAGGCCTCCAATAAGTTAGTGTTTTCTTGCTCTACTGGTCATGATGTCATCGATAGGATGGATCAGTGTGAAATTCTATAAAATATCAAAGGGGTCCAGATCTCTCTGGACTATGTTATAAGAGAAGGAGAAAGAGTTAATATAGCCCTGGAGAACAACTGTTTGTTTATATGTTGTTGTTGTTGCAAATAAATACAATCCACTTTTCCGAAGTGAGCGTAAAAGGACTCATTTGACTGTTTCTCCAAATTGCCACTCAAAAGTCTTGAAATCAAAGGCTGTGCCCACATGGTATTTGAGAATTGTATTTCAACCTGGCATTTATTGTGGTGGCTGCTATTACCTCTAGTGCCATTAGTAAGCCCAGTTTTGTAATATCATCTTATACCATCAGCCCCAGCCTTCAGAGGAGCCTCCTCTGAATGGCTAGTGATGCTAGTGACCTCTCATCAGCACATTTCTTATTGCTTTGGTAAATGGTGTATCTTCCAGGCTATTAATGGGAATGTAGTCACATGGGTATTTTCTGGCCTTAGTTATTAAATCCAATCTAATATTCCCACTTCTTTGAGCATTTTTCCCATCATTTATTTCTATAATTCTGGCATTTTGCCTCACTTAAGGTAGGCAATTTTTTTGTGTGTTTTTGTTTTTGTTTCACTTACAGGAGCCTCTCCAGAAACATGTTCACACCATTTCTCAGTATCTTTGTCGGTGTGTTAAATCCTGTGTACTGGAAGAGTTCTTCTATATTGATAAATCATATTTTATCCAAAATTATGTTTTAGCTCTCTTATTCCAGCACCCTCAGAAGTCAGTATCATGTGAGCTTTCCAGGGCCCTGACAGTACATGTTGGCTAGCTAGGTCTAGCAATTCCATAATGTTACAGTCCCTTTTGTCTCATCAGGCTCAGCAAGTTTCTGCTAGATTCTGTTGTGACTTAATTATAGTTAATGGCCTAATGTCCAGGAAAGAAGGAAGGTGGAGGCAGATTATAAGTGAGAACCTATTGTATTTCAGAAGAGAGTTCTGTTCTTTGCCGTTAAACCAGGTAAGTGTATGTGTGTGGGGGGGTGGTGGTGGTGGTGGTGGCAGATGAAGTGCTATAATTAATAGAGACCAGATTAATGGGCAAATATTTCAGAGAAATCTAGGGTTTGGGAATTTGGGGGCATCAACTTAGATATTTCCATGACATGATTCTGAATCCTATTTTTCCTGGTTATTGTCCTAATTTTGGCATAACAGATCTGTTTTGCTTGGACTTTGAAGCTTCTTCGGGGTTTGGCTACTCTCACGATAAATTCCTAGTCCTGATCCTGTCTTTTCTCTGCTTGCTAGCTGCCCAAGATGAGAACTCCTTTATATGAGACAAATAAGGCCCTCTGGTTTTCACAGTTGACTTTAAATGAATAATTTACTGTTCACTCTCATCATTTTGTTGTTCTTTCCCTGATGTTAAGTGTTCCTAGCCATAGCCATATGATTCTACTATCCTTATAGTTACATTTCCTCCTTCTCCATAACTCTCAAAATTTTGATACATTTGTACAACCAAGTGCATTTCATTCCTCTAGCTGTGCCTTCTCAGTTCATCACCAGTGAAAATTTTAACAATTGCCTTTTTGTGACAGGAGTTCTGTGCCCTAGCTACCACTAGTTATACGGTCCTCATGCCAGAGAGGTGCTGTGACAATGCTAAAATCCCATCTGAGCACTTGCTTTCTCCAATCACTTCTGGTACCAATTGTCACAGCAGGTCGAGTTTCATAAGCAGAAGATGGGGAGCTTTGAATTTTTGTCCTGTGGAGTTGTCTCAAATTGGGATGAGGTGATAAAGCCTTTACCACAGCATTTCATTCATTCAGTGGTCTAAGGATTCCCCTAGAAATTCAGTTTTCCTCTGTTGAAGCATTTCAAAGGAAATCTGACAGCTGAGGTCGATTTTCTGGCTGCTCTACAAACAGCTAAAAAGGAAGATCAGAGCTATGTCTCACAGTGTACATTGAACACAGTAATAAAAAAAAGATCTTTGGATTTAACCTTATATAATCATTCAACTAAGATTTTATCAAGATTATAAAATTCAATACAAATATTTTAAGTTCTGAAAATGAAAAGATAAAAGCAACATCAACAGTGACTGAGATGTAGAAGGGGAGGAAATGGTGGAAAATGAATATGAGATTTCATACCTTCAAGTTCCATGATGGAGTCATGATATGATTGTGTGAAGACGTACAATAGGAAAGTTAGAGGCGGGGCGCGGTGGCTCACGCGTGTAATCCTGGCACTCTGGGAGGCCGAGGCGGTCGGATTGTTTGAGCTCAGGAGTTCAAAACCAGCCTGAGCAAGAGCGAGACCCCGTCTCTACTAAAAATAGAAAGAAATTAATCGGACAACTAAAAATATAAAAAAAATTAGCCAGGCATGGGGCACATGCCTGTAGTCCCAGCTACTCGGGAGGCTGAGGCAGAAGGATTGCTTGAGCCCAGGAGTTTGAGGTTGCTGTGAGCTAGGCTGACGCCACGGCACTCTAGCCCGGGCAACACAATGAGACTCTGTCTCAGAAAAAAAAAAAAAAAGAATAGGAAAGTTAGAAAATGAACATACTGAAATAGCAATACAATTACAAGAATGGAATAAAGACAGGAGGCTGAATGGGAGTTGTATAAGCAAATTAAATTGTGATTTTTTAATGGTGTATTAATGTATATGTTGTCTTAACTGATAAAGCAAAATAGATTTATTAACATATGAATAATGGTTATGGAAATAACCAACACACCAACTTAAAATAGAGGGATTTAAAAGAATTAATTTTGAAGAAGTGACGGGGTGCCGGAATTGGTAGCACAGAAGATTGATTCTTTTCACACCAAGTTTTTCTATTTGCATCTATCTCATTTGTTTTTTAAAGCAATGTATTCATATATATATCAAAAATAAAAGAAAAATTATTGTTTTTGGAAAGCGAAATTTATTAAGGATTTTATTCTTCAATAGCATTAATAGATGCTATGAGAAATCTGGTTAAAATACAAGTTAATTTCTGGTTAATTCCTCTGGTTGTTGAATACATAATATCAATGAAAAGAAGAGGCTCAAAAAGTTGTATAAACAAAACCACAAAATGTTTTGCAGTTTTGGCGTGGATTAATTAATATGGTGAGATATATATTGATCCCTTCATCTTTCATTTGCATCCTACACTCTTAGCCAGGTGCTCCGCTACCCACCTCATATCTTTTACTCCCCTCTATCTTTCTATTTGGAGAGATTTAAAATTGTAATACCCTGAATTAGATAAGGCAATTTGGAAAGAGTCAGCTCTAGTGATATAGGATGACTATTTGCGTGTTTATGTGTGTGTGTGTGCATATACATATATATACACACATATATACACACACTTTATATATGTCATAGACCAGGAAACCTGTTGTCTGAATTCTCACGAATGAAAATTAAAGATAAATATAAACATTTCAGGTATAAATTTAATCTTCTCTAATGTAAGATGTCTTCTTTGTAGAGTTTATGACTTTATGATATTTTTAAAGTAAATCTTGGTTTTTACTTTTTCTTCCTGAATTTTTTTTGACGCATGAACGTGAATTCCTTCTTATATGAGTTTTAACAAATGATAATGGCACACAGAACTTTCTACTACATCTAAACTACTGCTATACAAATTGAAGGCAAAATATCAGAAAGTTAGAAAAACCATGAAGAAATAGTCCACAAATGCTTTGGGATTAAAACCCTTAATTTTGGTTATTAGCTGCTATACCATCTGTACTTTAGTCATGAAATTATTTTCTCCAAATATATATAAGTGATATGAATCCTTTTTATCAGAGAAGAGATACTTTCAAAAAGCCATATAAAGTAAGCAAGTTCTTTTTATTCTTTTTAAAAGAATTTCCTCCCTCTGGAAAACAGGAAAGAATGAGCTGAGGATGGAATGCAAAGTTGATATTTAAAAGTAAAAGGAAATAATAAAATAAAAATGAATTTTAAAACAGGCAAGAAAAACTGAGCATTAATTCTCTTATAGGAGTGAGGCAATATTTCAAAAACAAGAAACAAAGTCATTTAGTAAATCTGAGATAAATCGTAGTTACAGTTTTTGCTTTTCTTGAAAAAGTAAATTTGCCTTCAAAATAATGAATTCGATCTCTATTTAATTTAGATACATAACTGTAACTTAGTGACACTGAAATTACAGATAGATGATTGATAGAGAGATAGATATCTTGACTACTACTTACAGAAACCAGAAACTCAGGAGAGTAACATTAAACTGGTCACTAAAGCATGATGAAGAAATAGAATCAGTATGAACTGAAGTAAGGGTCATCCTACATGAAAGCTGGCAGACATTGCCAGTAGTCCATCAAACTCAAGTAAGTGTTCACATAAACAATTTTATCAAAATGTGCAACATTCAAGCCCTAGAATAATGTTTTCAATGTAGGCTTAGAATAAAATAGAATAGAATAATAGAAATGCTAAAACTGTAAGAGCTCTTTGGAAGCTCTCTAGATATCTAGACAGCTCCAAAATACCATTTTGCAGAACAGTAGGAAAATAAGCAAAATGCTTTTTACATAATAATCATCAACTTACCAAGTAGATTCCAGCCTCTTGTCAAATGCTGTGGCTAAAAAGGACTTTATCTTATTTATCTTTTTTTTATTTCAAAATATTAGAGAGGCACACATGTTTTTGGCTACGTGGATTGCTTTTGTAATGCTTCAGAAAGGGCTATAAATGTGCTCATCCCTCAGATAGTGTTCATAGTACCCATTACATAGGTGTCTGCCCATCCCCTTCTCCCCCTTTCCCCCCTATTTGATTTCCACTGAGTTTTACCTCCCTCTGTGCACATGTGTGTTCATTGGTTAGTTCCATTTGAATAGTGAGTACATGTGGTGTTTGTTTTTCCATTCTTGAGATATTTCACTTAGGATAATGATCTCCAGTTCCATCCCAATTGTTGCAGAAGGCCTTAATTCATCGTTTTCATGGCTGAGTAGCATTCCTTTGTATACATATACCACATGTTGTTAATCCACTCATGAATTGATGGGATCTTGGGTTGATTCCCCATCTTTGCAACTGTGAATTGTGCTGCAAAAAACATTCAGGTGCAGGCGTCTTCTTGACAAAATGATTTCTTTTCCTTTGGGTAAATACCCAGTATTAGCATTGTTGGATCAGATGCTAGGTCTACTTTTATTTCCCAGAGCAATCTCAATACAGTTTGCCATAGAGGTTTTACTGATTTGCAGTCCCACTAGCAGTGTGTAAGTGCTCCTTTCTCTCTGCATCCACACTAGCATCTACTTTTTTGGGCTTTTAAATAAAAGCCATTCTAACTGGGGTAACGTGATATCTCATAGTGGTTTTAATTAGCATTTCCTTGATGACGAGTGTGATGTTAAATATTTTTTCATATGGTTATAGGCCATTTGTCTATCTTCTTTTGAAAGCTTTTGTTCTGTCTTTTGCCTACATTTTAATGTAGTTGTTTGTTTTTTTCTTGCTTATTTGTTTAAGACCTTTGTATATCCTGGTTATTGGATAACTTGTGAATATTTTCTCCCATTACATATCTTGTCTATTTGCTCCATTGATTATTTCGTAGCTGTGCAAAAGCTTTATAATTTAATAAAGTCCCATTTATTTATAGTCATTCCTGCTGTAATTGCCATTGGGGTCTTCTTCATAAATTCTTTTCCCCAGCTAATATCTAGAAGTGTTTTTCCTACATTTTCTTCTCAAATAGTTGTGATTGCATTACTTATATTTAAGTCTTTTGTACATCTTTTTTAAATTTTTTAAAAATTTCTGTTATTTCAGCATATTACAGGGGTACAAATGTTTAGGTTATGTATATTGCCTTTGCCCCACCTGAGTCAGAGCTTCAAGCGTGTCCATCCCCCAGACACTGCGAACCGCACCTGTCAGGTGTGTAGATACCCATCCTCCCTCCCCCATCCCCTTCCATCTGCCCGACACTTGATGAATGTTATTACTATATGTGCACTTAAGTGTTGATCAGTTAATACCAATTTAATGGTGAGTATATGCAGTGCTTGTTTTTCCATTCTTGTGATACATCTTGAATTATTTGTTGTGACTGGTGAGAGATATTGATCCTGTTTCATTCTTCTGCATGTAGCTATTGAATTTTCCCAGCACCATTTATTGAATAGGGCTTCTTTTCCCTAGTGTATATTTTTGTCTGCTTTGTCGAAGATCAGTTGGCTATATGTGGATGGTTTTATATCTGGGTGCTCTGTTCTGTTATATTGGTCTATGTCTCTATTTTTGTGCCAATACCATGCTATTTTAGTTACTATAGCCTTGTAGTCTAGCTTGAAGTCTGGTAATGTGATGCCTCCAGATTTATTCTTTTTGGTTAAGATTGCTTTGGTTATTGGGGAGCTTTTCAGGTTGTAAGTGAAGCGCCTGTTTTTCTTATTTGCTTTAAATCTACCCTCAATAAATCTTGAATCTACTCAAGTTTAACTTACATACATTTATTTACAAGACAGATTAATGAGCCTTACTTTTTTGGAATTACGCACATACATTTTAAGACATCGTTAGTGTTGAAAGAAGGAAAATTCTTCACAGACTGACTTCTCTCTCTTTCTCTCTCTCTCACACACACACTTACATACACACACACTGAGATGGAAGCAAATCATCATCAGGAAGCTAAAACCAGACCATAGGCAATGAAAAGTAGCATTCTTTTAATTGCAGATGTTAACAATATCCCTAACTAACAGGATACTCAACACTGGGTAAATTGCAAAGTGGGGGAAAAGAGCTGTGGACTCCTATAGTGAGCTGAGACTTTCAAGAGTTCTTGAAGTGAACTGAGATTTTTGATGCTACTAGTAAAAGCAAAAGCACATCTTCTCTAGAGAAAAACTTTCCCAAATTAGGTCCACAGGGTACTCATGGATTGCGGTAAAGCAGTAAGTAGAAAATCATAGAATCAATAGACATAAGATAATGTATTATTTATTCCAGTCGAACAAAACAACCAACAACAGGTCTAGTTCCTCCCCCACAAACTGCATAAGTCCTTATTATGTGGGAAATGTGAACAGAATTCTTTTTATTACTGGCAATTAAATAAATTAAATTTGAACAACACAATTAATTTGCCTAATGTGATAGGTATATATAAAACTCAGCCCCACCAAATTAGAAAACATCCATTATTTTCAATCACATGTGGAATATTTATATAAATTGAGAAATCCCATAAAATAAGGATCAACATATTTCTAACAAAAATAATAGTATTATGAGCACAATACAATGAATTTTAAAGTCAATAAGAAAACAAACAAAAAAATTTAAACACAAAAAACAAACCTCCATAGTCAGAAAAGTTAATGTAATCAATAAAACACTTTAAAAAAATACAGTAAAACTTATGTGATTTGGACAAAGTGGTAGGTACAGGGAAATATCTTGTCTTAAATACATATATTAGAAAGAAGAAAGGCTAAAAATTAATGAGGTAATTTTACAACCTCAGAATTTAACCAAAAAACAAATAAGCAAAAATCTAAAGGAAGGAAATTCCCAGCTTCATGATAGAGTATTCTTATTCTACAATAAGGAGACAGGGCAGGGAGATCTGAACTCAAGCCAAGTGAAGAGAAAATCTGCATGCACCTCCCCCCCGCCTCCCCACTGAGTGAGTCTAGAAGCAGCCAAAACTCAATTGAAATGAACATATCTAGGGTCAGATTTCAGTTTCTAAATACTGTATTCTGCAAACAGCAACCAGGTCTACTAGAAGAAATGGTAAGAAATGGTAGCCAGGATGAGGACAATTATGGTCACAGTGACCACACAGGACTATATTATTATACCAGAAAGTGACGAGGTGCTGAAAATATAATGGAGACATGTTAAAAGAATGCAAAGTTCAGCCTGACTGGCTCCTATTGGCCAAAATCTAGGACATTTGAACATCAAAATAAATTTTAGTAGTGTAGTTGGTTGAAAAATGTCCCTCGCAAATGTAAGTCTCCCCAGAACCTCAGAATGTGACTTTATGTGGAAACAGGGTCTGTGTAGATGTAACTAGTTAGGTTAAAATGAGGTCAACTGGATTAAGGTGGGCCCTAAATCCAATTACTGGTGTCCTTATAAGGAGAGCAGAGTACATAGAGCGATAACTACAGTGAAGAAGCTCATGTGAAGATGAAGCAGAGATTGGAATAGTGTAGTTACAAGCCAAGGAACACTAAGGATTTCAGAGAACAGTCAGAAGTAGCTAAGAAGGCATGAAAAGGATTTTTCTGTACCCTTGAGAGTAAGCATGGCCCTGTCATCAGCTTAATTTTGGACCTACCTCCAAAATTGTGAGAAAATAAACTTTTCTTGTTTTAAACCACTTAGTTTTCGGTACTTTGTTAAGCCCTCTGAAACTAATACAGATAGGAACAGATAATAATTGAATGAAATAGGAAATCATGACTTCATGATGGCATGAGTAAATAAACATATCATTTGAAATATGAAAAGGAATGAAATATTTACAGTTTCAAATTACACTCCCACATATTATTTAATTGTAGAGAAAACAATATAATATTACAAAAGAGAAGCCTAGCAGACACCGCTTTAAGTGATTAAGTTTAACATCAGCAATCAGATACATCTGAATCATGTGCCACCAGATAAGATGAAATGAGTAGAAAATACCACTTCTGTGTCATTCCTGCTAAAGATTATTAACTTGAATCTATTCATGAAGAAACAAGACAAATCCCATACTAAGAAACATTCTATAAAATAAGTGACCTGTAATCTTTAAGTGTCAAGGTCACAAATATCAAGAGCAGTATGAAGAACTATTTCAGATAAAAAGCAACTAGTGAGACATTTTAACAAAATGTAAGCTATTATTCTAAACTGAATTTTTGAGCTATAAAAGACAATATAGGGGCAACTAGTTAGAGTTGGAGTCAGAGTATTGGATGTCAATAATATATCAATATTAATTTTTAATGTTTGATGGCTATTTTGTGACTATACAGAAGAACATCATTGTAGAAAATATACACTAAAATTTACAGAAGTGACAGAGAATTATTCAGCAACTTCCTCTCAAATAGTTGAGGGAAAAAATATTGTTTGTATTGTACTTGAAGCTTTTCTGTATTGAGACTGTTTCAAAATTTAAAAAAAATTAAAAATAAAGCACATTTATTTATCACATATATGCTCTAGATGTCTATTTATTGAATAATTATTAATATTCCCGGTAGTACTCCATATGCTGGGTGTACAACATTGGACAAACTACAGAAAAATCCCTTCTCCCATAGGTACATAAATTTTCCCCGATTCATAGATATGAATCTTGCATATTATGATATAAACTGTTAACAAAGAAAGTTTAAAAAAAAGATTTTCAGAAGTGGAATGATGGAACAGAATCCAATATCTATTTTTATTTTTTAACAGGAGTCATCATTTTGCTTTTAAACTTGTTATAATTGTTTATATTACCACCAATTACATATAAGATAAATTTTCTCTGATTCTTCATCTGTATTAGGTATTATCTGGAGTTTTAAAATATCCTGCCTGATATTTGTTCAATGTCACCTTAATTTGCATTTTTGACTACTAATTAGTTTGAATGTCTTTTCATATGCTTATTGACCATTTGATTTGTTCCTTTGGGAATTGCCTCTTCATACCATTTCCACATTTTCCTATTGTGCTTTTTGTCCCTGACTTATCAAATTATTTTTCTTCCATGCTTTGAATGTTTCATTTGCTATTTTAGGACAGAATTCTCATCTCTACGGTGATTATATCTTCAATTCATTTACTAAATTGTTCATTTGGGAAATCATGTTTTTATGTGTCCTAGCTCTAAAATAAGTGTTTTCCATGTGTGTATGCTGCACTTGAATCTACTAACTTGTTTTTTATGTTGTTATTGAAGTAGCTACCTGTCAACACCACTAACTTTGTTTTCCTTAGTCTGTATTATTTTTGTTTTAACTCCTCTTTTCGTCTTGCTACTTAGAATCTTTAAGTTTGTTGTTATTATCACACTTTCTTATTATTTTGGGGGTTTCAGGTCTAGTTTGGGCAGAACCACCTACCTGTGAGCAGATGGCATGAAAGCATTTTCCACTTCCGTGGGAATGGGGATGCAGCATTAGACAGGCTGCCATTCACCCACAAAGGCACCTGGAGAAGGATATACTGGGTCTCCTCATTCTTAAGGCCTCAGGGTTGAGGGGAGACAAGCACACTTATTTGCATCGCTTGTGTTAACATGTCATAGATGAGTCAAATGATCTGAGAGAGCTATGCTTTTCCAGGATATGATATTCTTTAATCTTTAGCACGACCCAGGATGCCTAGGACTCCACAGAGTCCTAGATAGGCAGAGAAATGTGAAGTTCAGAGTAAAAGGGAAGAGCTGAATTCAGCTCTCAATCTTTTTAGAGTTTTATGCCTGTGTTTTCTTTCCATGATTATCTACTAATATAGATTAGCTTATAGTTACTTGAGTAGAGTGAAGTCTTCAAAATATTTCATGCAAAATTGCTTTCAGCATATAAATAAAAAGTGAGAACAATTGACTTTAAAATAGATTACTATAAAGTTAAAATTGGTAAGGCTCTTTTGTCTCTGTCAAATGCAAATGTATTTTTTAATCCTCTTTCTCTCTGTGCTTTCCCTGCTATTATATTCTAACTCGTCAGTCATAAAGACAAAATTCAAAAAAGAACAACTAAAAGATGAGAGGAATATAAACTTTGATATTTATCTTTTTACAAAACTTTTAGCAAATGAAAGCCCAATAGTATTGAAATTCTTCTTAAAATATAATAATATCTTGAAAATTCACAAAATAGAGAAAATTCTGGCAGTGATATTTGTACAGTGTTTTACTCTGACAGTTTGTTCACTAGTAGTATAAGTGACCTACACTCTCTAAATCTTAACAAATATCTATATTTAGAATGCATATTTTTCTTTTATTTGAGTTTATTTTGTACAGATTTTTCAAAATTCAGAGTTGCCTAATGTCTTACAAACAAAACTAAACATCATCTAATTTTATTATTTCAGAAGACCCTTTGAAGAGAAGGTTGAAAATGTTACTTTTCTTTTTAAAAGCTTTGGGGTAGAATTAATAATTCATAATAATATTCATATTTCATTTATGCCTATTTTTAGGTTAGCCATTTTCAAAGTAATAATGCTATGCTTTAATAATACATATTAATGGTGTACTATTAGGTTGTTGGATAGTTTTCTTATTATAAATAGTGTCTTTTATAATAGATTCTTTTTATGTCTATGGATTGGTTGTTCTATGTTTTGTATGCATCATATATTATGGGTTCATTATTCCAAGCACCAAAGGTTACCTACCTAATACTTTAATGTAACTAGAATACCTTCAGGATAATTTCTACTACTATTAATAAATCACACTGGAAGAAAAATATAGTGGTCACTTTAGAAAATCAGATGCCATATTAAAAGTTATAATGAATTATCATATTATAAATGATAGCATAATATAAAACTTGATACATTGTTCTGCTTAAAATTTTTAGAAAACTATGTCACTTTGAAAACTTTAATTAAAATTTCATAAAGAAATGCAAGTAGAAAAGTTAAATAATAATAATAACATTAAATAATAATTCAATAATTCAACAATACCAACTAATATTTTATCTATGCAACATTCCTAATAAGAAGTGGATTTGTAATCCAAAGAACTGAGTTTAGCTTTGCCTCTAGTCTATGAAAAATTTATTTAAAAACTTTTGAGAAACCATGCTACAGATCTCTCCAACACATTTTCTTCATGTGTCACATGGGAGAAAATAGGATTATCATAAAATAATAATGTAATGGGTAATACAAATGTAAAGATTGGTACATTTTAACACATAAACAATTAATGACAAATGTATATTCTGAATTTTTCATGTTTCACATTTTAGAGATAGTTAATAATTAGATTTTAAGGCTTAGTCTATATTTCTGAAAAAAATAGAAAAAATAAGAAAGAAGGGGAGGAGAAGGAAGAAGAGGAGGGAGAAAGGAAGAACAAATGAAAGAACAAGTGAAATACAAAACAAATCAAAATTATAAAATCGAAAATGTCTTTCTGACTTGTACTTCTTGAAACAGATTATATTCTGTTTATATGGAAACTAAGGAAATACTAAGCCATCAGTTATCAGGGGTTCACGATGTCCCCAGTAAAGATAGGGTCCCCAAGCAGAATGTGTTGCAAGAGATGAAAGAAACACAGACACAGACATAGGAATAATTTTAAGAGTGTGTGGGGAAATCAGGGAACCACCAGCACTCTGGTGCTAAGGTGGTGGTGACTGAAACCCAACATTTACTTTTTATTCTCTTTGACATGCTGCAAAATACAATGATCTCATGTGAAAAAATCACAGGATAAAATGAACAAAAGTCTCGGGGCCCCCCCAAAATCACCAGGTGTCCTAGCTAATTACCTTTTCCTTTCTAGAAGTCAAAAACACATAATTCTTTAGTAGGTACAACCTGTCCTAAGGTAAACTAACTAATTTTATCCCAAGCACAAGCTATGTACATACATAGATATCAATCTTTAACTTCAGTAGCTGTGACCCATTTGATCAAGGAACAAAGAAACTACATGCTTTCCACTGGGAGACTGGTTTTACATTAACTGAGGCATTGTTGAGAGAAAGGGAGAGAAGAAGCTTGGCCAAGTGTTCTAACAATGGAAGCCTTAAGAGCCTTCTCCCAGGCCAACATATTTCAATCTACCTCTACAGCCATGAGAAGTTTTCATGTCAGGCCACTCCACGGCTTTTCAGGCATGAGACCCTTTAGGCTCTGAGGTTGGAGCATGCTTTGCTGTACTCCCAGATCGCCAATATATGTCCCCCAACTAGGCAGTTAACATCTGCCCTTATTTCAGTCTTCTACTCAGGCAATTCCTTTGCCTCCTCTCCTCTCACAGCCTCAGACATAGTATCCCTAAGTCCCAGTGGTTTTAATCCCATCAATCAGACTAATGACAAAATTCATAATACAAATATTTTAACAGTTTTTAATATAAAAACATGCTAAAATATATTTTTATCATTTTTTTCGATGTTACAAACTGAATCTGAATCATGTGTAACTTCTGTCATCATGATATTATTTGTGAGAAATGTAGGGGAGTCATTCTCTAGCAGTTTACTGTCTTAGGTGTGTAGGATCTTATCTCAGTTAATCTTTGTAATTACTGTCTGAATTACCGATGATTCCCATTTCACATAAAAGAAAATGGGTAAAGCACATTCAACATTAAACATTCAGGAAGAAGTAAACTGAGATTTGAAGCCCAGTTACTTAATCAGAGACATTTTTGTTTCATTACACCATCTCCCTTCTGTATGCATTTTCTTAATAATTAGGTGAGAAATTGAAGGGAAGAGAGGCTAATTTGTGTAATATTACACATAATTTAACAAGTACAAGATTAACATTATTTAGGCAATGTTTATAAAACTAATAAATTTAGAGCAAATAAAATCAGCAGCACCAGCAGTCTCAATTTCAACATAATCTTTCAATTAATCTTTTAACATTTGATCAAATGAAGCATGATTACTCTTAATTTGAATGTGGATGCCTTTTTAATATAAAAAAGGTTTTTTAACTGATTGTTAAATTCATAAGGAAAGTACAACATAAAATTTCTGCCACGGTATTTTTTTTCTTTGGTAAATTGAAAATAATCTCATTGAAATTATTACATATTTTAATACAAATTCAAATTTTAATTGATCAATGGGAAAATGATATTTGCAATGAGCTGAATTTTTCAAACAACTCACTTTGTGACAAATTATCATTATCTGTACATGTAAGATAATATTCTTATTTGAATTTATTTCATTTTAGTTTTCTTAATAATCTGTATTTCCAAGTCACGTCTAATGCTCCATAAACATCATTACAAACCTATTTGTTTGATGTATGTCTTTAAATAATCATGCTCCTTGTAAAATATGTTTTCATGTCTATCTCAACTTTAAAATTATAATATTGTGCTATGTATATTGTTTATGTTTTCTACCTTTTATTGATACAACTATATTTTAATATTCATCTGTTCCTTTAGGAACATCTTATTCTTACTTTCTATGAATAATTACATGACACTGAAGAGACTTCTATCCACAGTATTTAATGCGTTCATTATCCTAGATATGAAAGTATAGGGCCCCTCCAACTCTCAACTACAGTAAACATATTCAAATGATCTTTCATGGACCTTCTATAGAGACCAGAGAAATTATACACACACACACACACACACACACACACACACATTAATATATGTGTGTATATCTATATGTGCACATCATATACATACACAGGCATGGAATTTCTAAATTAAAGGGAATACAAAATATTAAATTCTGCTAAATACAAGTAAATTACTTTCCAAAATGGCCATTATTGCACTTTCATCTTCAAGTTGTCATTCTGTTGTATACAATATTTGTGGAGATGAGCAGAGTTGTTCATCTGATATTGTGGAGATTACCTGGCCAGAAACTGGCTTCATATCTGTGCCCAACCTTCCTCCTAGGGGCAGAGAATATACTCAGCCCCAGTTTCCCTTGGGACTCGTGGCATCCTTTACACAGCAGCCTCCTCTATGCCACTTTACATAGACCCTGTTAGTTTCCAGAGAATGAGAAATTATTTTCCCAGGGATCGCTTTAAATTGCTGCCATCTCGTGACAAGCAGCTATCCCATAAAAAAGGAATAAGAACAGCAGGTCATATCCAGTGCAATCAGCTCAGCTTTGGACCAAGTTACTAGGAAGTTATCAGGAAATCAGAGAAACAAACATCTTCTATGTTCATGCCTTTGAGATTAGCAAGCACCAAGCAATGCAGCTGGTGTTTACCCTGAGCCCAGGATACAAAAATAATTTTTTTTCAATACCTATAAAAGATTACTCCATTGACTGCTTCCAATCAGAGACCTAATTCGATTCTTGTTCATTATTATGTGATCAACTTTTTTTCTCTTTAAGCTTTTACAATCATCTTGTTTGTTTTTCTAAAATTCTATAACAAGATGGAAATACTTCAAATATTCTTTTGGCTCATGATTTTGTTAAATTTCATTATAACACATCAAGGTGTGACTTTTTTAAAAATCCATCTTCTCGGTACTCTATGAAATATTTGACAGATATTTTCTATCATTCTTTATTTCAGAAAATTCTTATTCCTTATATTTTCAAATACTTTCCTATTTCCACTTACTTTCTCTCTCCTTCCGGTAATACTATAAAGTTACCTACTATATAAGATATTAATATAGCCACTCCTGCATTTTATTGTCTCTACATATATGTCTTTTCCTATTCTTTTACTCTCAATATATCTTTATCTCTGAGTTTGAAGTGAGTTTCTTGTAAGCAGAATATAGTTGAAT
>RJWJ010027853.1:0-21863 GCA_004363605.1 Indri indri
GACTCTTATAATAGTGACTACTCTGTAAGTTCTGAGCCAGAGAAAAGTTTCCACGAATATTGTAAGAAAACAAAAATATCTGTAAAGGAATTCTTAAAATCTTAATTTTTTAAATACCTAAGAAGCTTAAAAAAAAATAAATTGGCAACATACCCCATACATTTTTCCTCTTTACTCTCTATCTCTTTACTCTCTAATTTTCTGAATATTATATTAAACTGCTAAAGTAAAAGCAAGGAACTATTCTTATCCCCACTATTGAGGTCCACGGTGGGGGGTGGTTGGTAGAAATCACAGGTTCCAAAAGGGAAAAAAAATGACTGATTTAGTTAAGATGGTTGATAGCAGTTTTTCTTTGTTGTAAAGAGAAACATAAAGGAGTAAACTAAACAAATATTGTTTATGTAAATAATAAACACATGTGTTCGTTAAAAGATTGCTCCCCAATTTAGTAACATACTTCTTGGCTACAGGGACAGTATCCAGAATAATATTATATTTGGAGAGTGAGAGAACGAAGTTAAAGATTGATTTGACCCATGGAACAGTTTCTTTCTCTAAACCCAGTCTAAAGCAAGACAGTATTGTTTAATTTCTTAATGAAAAGCAAAATGCCTTATTATTATTCAGAAATACAAGTTGGGCATTCCTTATCTGAAATGCTTAGTAGCAGAAGTGTTTTGAATTTTGAAATATTTATATTATACTTAGCATCTCAAATCTGAAAATCCAAAATCCAAAATGCTCCAATGAATAAGTTTTTTTGAACATCATGTAAGCACTGAAAAAGTTTTGGATTTAGGAGCATTTCAGATTTCGCATTTTTGGATTTGGGTGCTCAACCTATAATGAGCTTTTAGAATGGACATCTATTAATTTGCACCATTTAAGTTAAGGCTGTAAACAGAGCAGCAAGATTAGATCAGAGATCATTTCTACAGTTAAAAAATTTCAAGTATTACAAGAAGTTTAAAAAGTAATATTTAGTTTTCTAATACTTAGAAACTAAGGCCATTCTATGCCTTCATTTCTCTTTCCTTCAACAGATCAGGATATTGTTCTTATGTGAAATAAAGATACTTATACTTGCCCCATTTAACCTCACAGGGACAAATGAAAAAAGATACCTGAAATACTCTGCAAATGGCAAAGTTGTAGAAAAATGATGTAATCCTAAATCAGCTTCTACCAAGTTCAGTTACAGAAAGCCTCAGCTTCAGTTTCCTCATGTTCAAAATGAGAAAAGGTAACAAGGTAACTCTGGATTCCAACTTCCTATTTTTAAATGATTCCAATGTTTTGGTAAATAATGTGAAAATAGACACTCTTGATGGACTGTGAAGTATCATACTCACACTACTTAAATAGCATAAAAGACAAACAGATATCACACTGAAAATACCCATTACCTTATGTACTTATATCCCAGCTCCTGGAAAGTTAGCGTAGGGAAGAGAAACAGTGGTGCTAACAAACATTTCTATAAGCCCAGCTGTAAATGAATACAGCTAGATAAAAACACTGTATCTAGACTTTTGATGATTGTTCATAACTTATTTTAAACTGTCTTTACATTTAAAACATAAGAAAAAATAGACCCTAAGAGTAATAAGAAAATAAACACAAAATTACTTCCACATACCAGTATAAATAATTAGCCAATGTTGAGTTTTTGCAGGCTCTTGATATCAGGAATGTACAGAGATCTTGCTGCAAGAATTAAAAGAAATGCATACACATTACCATCTGCTGTTAACAGGGGTGAGGTAAGCAAGTCTATATTTTATTATCAGTTTTCATCTGTATATCTTATGTAACAGATGGGATTTTCATCCATCCAATATTTATTCTAAACCAGACAATATGTAAGAGGTTAGGACACCACAATTCGTAGAGCTCCTTATCCTCCTGGAGTTTAATATTTGGTAGGGGAGAGACACATTAAAGAAATGGTCATAGAAATAATTTAGGTTGGGAGGTTAGAAAAGGCAGCAATGAAGACATAACATTCAGGCAAGACCAAAATGACACTATGTACAAAGGCTCTGAGTTTGGCTTGTTCAAGGAATTTTAAACAATATAGCTAAAATACAGTGAATACTAAAGTAAAAGAAGCTGAAAAGCTAGGCCAGGGTCAAATTATGTGACCTTTAAAATCACAGTATTATTGGGTATAGATTTTATTTTAAAAGCAATGGATACCCAACAAAAGATCCTAACAGGAGGGTGAGATGATCTGATTTACATTTTACGAAAATGACTCTGGTTGCTCTAAGAAGTATGAACGAGATCAGTGCGGATGCTATTGGAGTAGTCTAGAAGAATGAACAGTGAGAGCGGAGATGGAGAGAAGGAGACAAATTGAAGAAATATCTTGGAAGTATAATTAACAGGGCTTGCAGATAGAGAGGAAACAGGAAAGAAGGGAATAGACAGTAAACTACCAAATTTCTGGATTTAGCAAATGTGTTGATTTGTTATGTCACAGATGGAAATTGTAGACGAGGAGCTGGCTATGGAGTGAGGGGAAAGAGTTGTACTATATTTTGAAATATTAAATTTGAAATACCTGGCAGATATACAATGGAGATCAAGTAGGTATTTGGATACACGAATCTGAAACCCAGGTGAGAGATCTGAGCTGGAAATATAAATTTGAGTTTATTAGTACAGCCTAGGGCAAGAGTATAAATTGAGACTAGAAGAGGACCCCGAGGAACATTAAGGTGTCGAGCAGAGGAGAAACTGCTGACAAAGGAAACTGAGACGGAACAGCAAGAGAGATGAAGAGGAAAACAAGGGATATATGGTATCCCTAAACCAGGAGAAGAGTTCGTATTTCAAGAAGAAAGTTATTTACTTTGCTCAATACTCTAAAAGAAACCGTAAAGTATGTATAATCAAAAACATGAAAGTAATTTAATAACTTAGCAAAGCAAGTTTTAAGCAAAAGCCAGAATGACATGGACTAAAGACTGGAAAGGAAGGGAAAAGTATGTATAAACAATTCCTTTGAGAAGGAAGTAAGAAAATAAAATGCTGTTCAAGGGATGTGGTGTCAAGGGAGAGCTTAATTTGTTTTTCTGAATTTTTAAGATGGAAAGTACTAACACATACTTGAATATTTCCATCAGGAAAAGAAAATAGCACATAGTTGACAGGAATTATGTTTCTTCTGTGTAAAAAAACATAAGGAAAGAATGGGAAGGGATTCAGGTCTATAAACTTGGTGACGGGAAACTAAGACCATTCTCACCTAGTGGCTTCTATTGTTTCCATTAAGTATTAGGCAGAATTGTCATCTGCAGATTGGGAGGCAGGGTATGAAGAACAGAGTGGAAAAGGTATGAAAAAATCTCTGTAGAGCAGGGAGATCAACCTACTTAGAGAAATGTAAGATGGCAGAGAGCACTGAATGCTCATCTGAGGTTTGTGATCATGAATTTAGAGCGACACCAACACGTCAGGCTATGTATTTTTCTTCAGCAATATTCAGGCATAGAGAAACTAGGAAATTAATTGAGAAGAATTGAGATTTTACCAGAGGAACTGCAGGTACTAATAAAAGAATGATCTTAAAATGATGACCCATGGGCTAAAAGCTACATTCAGAGGAAAGCAAATGTTGAAGAAGGCTGATGAACAAAGAAAAGGGTAGAGATCAATGGATTAGAAGTTTCAGTGCAGTAGGGGTTTAAGAAAGTAAGCAGAGTAATAAGAGGTTGTTATTACAAAGTAGATGTGCCAGTGCTTTCAGAGGTGGTAAGAATTTTATCTCCAATTCTAGAGCTAAAACGTTAGGTCTATATTTTAAATGTGCAACAAAAAGCCAACAAGGAACCTCCTCAGTCAGAAAGCCATCATGTAAAGCTGAATCCGTAAGCTTATGAGGCAGAATCTAGGTCTAAAGTTTATCTTTTGCCTGTACAACAAGAACATTATACTTTTGTATAGTGTCATATATATTGTAACACAAAAATTTTTCGTAAAAGTTATTTATAGAACGTAAGTAGGAAAGAATTAAATTGAAAAAATTGGGAAATGGGAAATATGTACTGTAAATTGTTAAACTCAAGATGGGCAACACTTTAAAATTTTAAAACAATTTAAAGAAAGGAATGTGCTTTATGAAAAAAGAAAATAATCTCATGTTGTAGGTCAGAGATAGAAGAAGAAATGGTGAGTAAGGATACAGGTACCCTTAGAAATAAATATCTCCAAATATTTACTGAGTGTGTGTAATAATAACAATAATAATATCTAATTTGGGGTTAAATAACAAGATGGGATGGGATGGAGGATGGGGAGAGGGATTTAGCCAAAGACAGGCAAGAAAAAATATATATATAAAAGAAAGGATACAAAGTACTACGTAAGATGGTAAAATAAATCCAAAGATAGCTTTAATCACAATTAAAACAAGTGGGGTAAAAGTTCCAGTTAAAAAACAGTGTTAAACTGGATTAAAAAACAAAATTTAGCTACATGATGTTTACAAGAGTTAAACCTAAAATATAAGGCCACAAAAATATTGAAAGGAAAGGATCAACACAGTACACCAGTGAATACTAATCAAGACAAAGCACTATTAATATCAGACAAAACAGACTTTAAGGCAAAAAGCATTATTAGATATAAAGAAGGTTACTAAACAGTGATAAAAGATTCAATTTACTTGAATGTATTAATACTCAATAAAAGAGTTTCAGAATATAACAGTGTATAAAGCAAACACCAACAGAAATACATGGAAAAACTGATAATTCCACCACCATACAGGGGAATGTTACCTTAGTTCTTTCACAGATCGAGCAGAAGAAAACATAAGGACAGAGTACAAAAGATTTTGACAATACAATTAACGAGCTTGCTCTAGTGACTTATATACAATTCTGTACCCAGCGGTTGGGAAATATACCTTCTTTTCGAGAACCCATGGAATTTATAAAGCATTCCATATTTGGGCAATAGAACTGACTTTCTATTTTTTTTTTTTAACATTTGGCCAGACATGTAAAACGTTCTTCTAAAACTCCAAGAGAGAAATGCGGAAAGACATAAGATATTGCTCAAGTGTCAGGAAAAAGATAGGAATAACGGTATCTCAGGTTGTGATAAGAAGAAAGTGAATTTAGCTTGGTTGGATATCAACTTAAAGGTGATGACTGCTTGTACAGTATTATTACTCTACTGAGGGTGGCGGAGAGGGAGGGAACTATTATTCAAAATGATTAACACTCCTTTCTGGGGTACCTTTAAGAAACTATTCAACTGATAAAAAGTAAAGTGGGTAATCAGTGAGTAACAAAGACAGTTCATCAGTCATAAGAGATATATCAGAGCTATACAAAAACTATTACTATTTTTAGCCTAAAAGTTTTCAGTGACAGGTGGTGTGTAAAACAATATTCTGAACATAACTTCACAGCATCCAGAGTGTAAACCAACCTGGTTCAACCCAACAACACGTCTTACCTGGATTACTTCAATAGCTTCCAAGTAAAACTCATTCAGTCCAACGGCTACAAGCCCCACATGAATGATATCCAATTCTCTCTTGGACCCAATCTTCTGCCATGCTCACTTTTGCTCACTACCCAACCAGATACGCTAGCCTCTGTTGTTCTACAAACATAAACACTTAAGTTCTGGTCTTAGGGCCTTTATACTTGCTAGTTCCCATGTTTGAAACGTTCTCCCCCTAGATAGCCACATGGAAATTGTTCCCTCATATGCTTCATCTTTACACAGATGTGACTTTTCCAGCACAGCCTTCCCTGATCAATCTTTGAAAAATTGCAACCGCCTAACCCCTCCCGAACACACCCTCTCATCTCTCATTTATTTTTCCCAAGAGAAAATATGTATCATTCTCTCCTACTATATATAAATATCATTGACCATCATCCACCCCAACAGTAGAATGTAAGCTCCAAGAAGACAAAGACTATTACTGTTTTGTTTTCTGCTGCATCAACCCCAGCACCTAGAACAGTTTCTGGTACATATTAAGAGCTCAAAAAATATACGTGAATGAATCAATCAATGAATCAATATCTTAGCTTTGAAAGGGCAAGATAATTATATGTAGGGGGATGGTTTAAAGAGCTCATCTAAGGATTCTATGATCCTGTGATTTAAAAATTCTTTTTTCAGTTAAGTATTTTCTGTTATATCAAGAGGTATGCTAACATGCAAACGTTAATGATTAACAGTTAAAACAAAAGATTCATTCAGTCATTAACTCCTAAAATCTGACTAAAAGAAATAAAAAATCAAATGAACTTTTTGTCTCTTTTTTTGACTTTTATAGATATAGGAGGCTTAAGTACAGTTTTGTTACATGGATATATCTGTGTAGTGGTGAAGTCTCGGCTTTTAGTGTAATTATCAACTGAATAGTGTACACTGTACCCATTAAATACTTTCTCATCCCTCACCCCACTCCCAACTTCCCCCACTTCTGAGTCTCCAGTATCTATTATTCCACTCTGTGTGTACACGTTATTCAGTTTCCATTTATAAGTGAGAACATAGGGTATTTGACTTTCTAAGTTATTTCACTTAAGTTGGTGGCCTCCAGTTCTCCGTCCGTGTTGCTACAAAAAACAAGATTGCATTTTCTTTGGCTGAGTAGTATTCCATAGCATATTTTCTTTATCTGAGTAGTATTCCATAGCATATTTTCTTTATCTAATCATCTGTTAATGGACACTTAGGTTGATTCCGTATCTTTGCTATTGTGACTAGTGCTGCAACAAACATGAGTGCAGTATCTTTTTGATATAATGATTTCTATTCCTTTGGGTAGGCAGCCAGTAGTGGCATTGCTGGATCGAATGGTACTTCTATTCTTAGTTCTTTGAGAAATTTCTATGCTGTTTTCCATAGAGATTGTACTAATTTACATTCCCACCAACAGTGTATAAACCTTCTCTTTTCTCTGCATCCTCACCAACCTCTATTGCTTTTTGATTTTTTAATAATAGTTATTCTGACTGGTGTAAGATGGTCTTTCATTGTGGTTTTAATTTTCATTTCTCTGATGGTCAGTGATGTTGAGCATTTTTTCAAATGTTTGTTGGTTATCTGCATGTCTTTTTTTGAAAAATGCCTGTTCATGACCTGTGCAACCAGTTTTTAATGGGGTTGTTTTCTTAAAAAAATTCTAATATCAAAATATGTATTATTTGTTTTTAACATCAGGAGTATGAAAGATTCTTCTTAAATTAGAAGCCTTGGGGACAAATTCAACAATACATACTAAATTAACTTCTGCAATTCACTTGTAATTTTCAAAGTAGCACTACTAATCTAATAGGTCTGTTTTACCTCAAAAATGAGTCTACTTGTCTGTATGGTTAAAAGCAGCTGCTTAGTTTATTATCCCTACTGTCAAAGTCATACATCTCTACAGTGTAATCGCAAACACTGACAATTCCAGTTATGTTCAGAAATATGTTGACAATAAATATTCTGAGTTTCCCTAACAAAATATTTAAGCCCATTTTCATATTGCATATGAATCCATTTATATGCCCCAAGCACCAATAAAATGACTTGAATTGAGGATTATCTGGCACTTTATGCTGAGGGGAAAAGTCATAAACATGCATCATAAAACGAGTTATTTAATAAAGTTGTAATATTTGGTTATTTAATCAAAATCAAGGTTTTAAAGAAAGACAAAACATGTTTATCTTGTAGGATCTCTCCTATAAGATGCCAGAAAGCTTTGCACTCACCTCTAGATTTTCGCCATCTGAAACTTCTTTTGTTTTAGATGCAGGAGGAGGGGAAGATACCGCAGGAAGAGGGCTGGTTATAATCTGGGAGCTGAAAAAGTAATAGGAGAGATCACTGAAATGTAAAATACTTCATCTATAAGAGAAGACACAAGTTTTTTGGCATAGTTCACCTCAATTGTGTCTGCTTAATGCATCACTTCCTAAAGTCTGTTCTGCGTAACACTAGAGTCACATTATGCTCTGGAAAAAGTCACATTATGCTCCATGGTCAAAAATTACGGGTCACATAATTTACTCTTGGGAAATTTATTTGTAAGTTTGCATAGTAAAGGTCTTGATAAGTACTGTGTGTGTTCTTTTTTAAAGCCTATTTAAGTTTAAATCAGCATTTCCCAAATATATCCAGTCACAAGACCCCCAGCTATTTTTTATCGTTTTTAAAACTAAGCTTAAAAAGAAAAAAACCTCACAAAATTATTGGCTAGTAGACCATAAATTGGAAATACTGGGTTCCAGTTTTCATCCCATCATAAAATTTTAAATAGACTTTTCCCAATAAAACATTCTATGTGGAATGAAGTAAGGAAAAAGGTAAATAAGCATGACTTGAGGTTGAAAACCTCTAATATACAGTGAGAGAAAACATAAAGGGACTCTTTTCTTAGAAATAGAAAAATACAAAGTAGCCTAGGAAAGAAAAAAAATGTTTATTTTACCCCTCTTTTTCCGTTCTTCTGCAAATAAACATGGAAGGTAAAGCCTAGCATTAGCATAATCATAAAGAAAAATTCAGAAATTCAATCTTGAGCTCATGTAATAATTGAAATGACTGGATTGATTTAGGAAATATGAAATCTAGACCTGCTTCTGTAATTAACAAACCTCATGACTTTCTGAAAACCATTTTTTATCACTGAGCTTCACCAGAGTTTTTACCCAAAAGTTCTTATTTATTTCAAATTTTAAGACTTTTTGGGCCGGGCACAGTGGCTCACGCCTGTAATCCTAGCACCCTGGGAGGCTGAGGCAGGAGGATGGCTCGAGGTCAGGAGTTCAAGACCAGCCTGAGCAATAGCGAGATCCCGTCTCTACTAAAAAATAGAAAAAATTGGCCAGACAACTAAAAATATATAGAAAAAATTAGCTGGGTATGGTGGCGCATGCCTGTAGTCCCAGCTACTTGGGAGACTGAGGCAGTAGGATCGCTTGAGCCCAGGAGTTTGAGGTTGCTGTGAGCTAGGCTGACGTCACGGCATTCTAGCCCAGGCAACAGAGCGAGACTCTGTCTCATAAAAAAAAAAAAAAAAAGAAAAGAAAGAAAAAGAAAAAGAAAAAAAAAAATTAAGACTTTTCGAAAAGCAAAATGGGAAAGTAGAAAGAAAGTGAGTTTTGGAGTCAACTCTACCCTTTGCAAGACCTAAGAATTTGGGCAATTTATTTAACTTCTCTTTAAGTCCTTCATCTCTAAATTACGGATACGAATACCAACCTCAGAGGATAGTTGTAACATGATAATGTATGTGGACCACATTGTACAGTATGAGATACAAAGGTGGGATTTCCTAATTGTTATTATTGCTGACAATTAACTTTCAATTCAAATAATATGCTATTTTTCAAGTATAACTTACTAAAGAGGTAAAAGCAGTTAATAAAAAATACAATTTTTCATTAAACTATTTTAGCTCACTAACACTCCCTTTCCTTCATTTTATTTTAACATGTATAAGTAACAGTAGCTAACACATACCGAGCACTATATATTAGACAATTTTTTATGAATATTAACTTATTTAATGATCAAACAACTCTTAAAGATCAGCTAGTATTGCTATCCTCATTTTTAACATGAGAAACTGGGGACACATAGAGAATACATAATGTACACAAGTTTGCATAGCTAGTAAGGGGCAGAGTCAAGATTTTAACTCAGGTATTCTGATGCAATAGCCTGCAAAACACTGGTTTCCAATATAGATATTTGTGCACTGTGAGTGCACATGCCATAGTTACTGGTAAAAGTTTAAAACAAGTAATACTAGGGTTTGGTATATCTGGGGGGAAGAGAAAGAAGATAACAATTTGAAAGGGGGGAAAACTATCAGATTTGAAAATATGCTCACCCTGGATATCCATACCTATCTATTTCTGCAGAATTTATTCCAGAAGTTGACACACTCTCCGACACTGAACCCTGACTATCTTTCTTGGTAGGTTCCAATCCATTCTTTATATCATCAAAGTTTTCATATTTGAGAGCCTGGACCAGCTGTAGTAAGTACATCAATAAATCCTGGAAAACAAACAAAAAACAAGCTAATATTAGAAAACAAAGGTTATATGATTATAGACATAATTTGCTCCAACATATCAAGGTAACATTTTACTTTTATCTACTACTTGTCAGCTGTGTTGCCTTTGGCATGTTACTGTTACTTCCCCTCTCCAGGCCTCACAGAGTCCTCATCTGTGAAATGGACATAATACAAACCTTAGAGAAGAACATGAGAATTAAATCGGTTAATAAAAGGAAGTCACAGAATAGTGTCTGGCACAGAGTAAGTGGCCAGAGTAAATGACTTGTTTAAAGTAGTAATATCCAAAAAGGAAAAAAAAAAAAAAAAAAAAAAGAGTAGGGGGTTGGGGGGATCAAGATGGTTCATGTAAAACAGAAATTAAGGAAGAATTCCTTTCTTCAGCAATAGATGAGATAACTAACTGTCTTCTATGTTTAATATTACATAAGAAACTCCAAATTTTCAAGTTTTCGGAGAATTTCTTCTTTTTCTGGTTAGGATTTTAAAAAATCTTATGTTGTTATTTTCCTGAAAGCTCAGGTTTTACAGCATTTGGTTTGCTTCTTAAATGTTAAGATCCTGTAACACTGCATGACCCCATCCATGGAAAAATCATCTTCCATGGAACTTAGGAAGAGGGGCACACAAGCAGGAGGTAAGGGGCAGGAAGCAAGTGAAGTTTCATCTGTATTTGCAGCCCAGATCCCCACTGCTACCTCGCTTGAGTGATCTCTGCCTCCCTCCCCCATCGCTGGTCCGTGGAAAAATTGTCTTCCATGAAACTAGTCCCTAGTGCCAAGAAGCTTGGGGACCACTGCTGTAAAACAGACATTTTAACTCTTTAAGAGAAATGCTTACTTTTTCTACCAACTTCTGAAAGAGGTTTGAAGAAAACAAACTGCTAAGGCTAAATTCCTCATAAGTCTATTGACAATCAATGAGATAATTAGGACCTAAAAAGTCATCAACAAAGTAGCTTAATTTTTCTGCGTTTTCCCTTGATGTGAAAATACTCTTGTTTAATGTTTAGGATAATAATGTTTCCTGTATTATCCCATAAATGCTATTTGTAGCTCTTCCCAAGTATATACTATTAACAAAACTCTTAACAAATTTACTTTTAAAAATAACGAACTCAAAAATTAAAAAAAAAAATGCATCCATTATCTTCCAATTCCAATATGCTACTCACCTTATTAGCCACTTGAAACTCCTAATTAGACAACGTTGAGACTGCCAATTCAACTTCGGTCTCCTTTTTAAGCTCACAAACCAGGTTAAATCTCCCGTGAATATTTCATGGCCCACTCTTTCCTATTTGTAACATCTACAGCAATTGCAATTACTTGCTTATTTGCTCTTTGTCTTTTCCACAATTTTATAAAACTCCATAATGACAGAGACCACCTCCAGCAATCTATATTTCCTTACTTAATACTACAGGTATACCTCATTTTATTTTTGCAACATTGCATTTTTATTTTATTTTATTTTTTTAATAAAACGGTCTGTAGCAAATCCTGTATCAAGCAAGTTTATCGGCACCATTTTTCCAACAGCTCACTTCCTGTCTCTGTGTCACATTTTGGTAAGTCATGCGGTATTTCAAACTTTTTCATTATTATTATATCTGTTATGGTGATCTGTTATCAGTGATCTTTGATGTTACTATTGTAATTGTTTGGGGGAGCCACAGATTGCACCCATATAAGATGGTAAATTTAATTGATAAATGTGTGCATGCTGATTGCTCCACTGGCCATTCCCCTGTCTCTCTTCTTCTTCTAGGGCCTCTCTATTCCCTAAAACACAACACTATTTAAATCAGGCCAATTAAGAAACCTACAATGGCCTCTAAGTGTTCAAAATGAAAGAAAGAGATGCAGGTTTCTCACTTTAAATCAAAAGCTAGAAATGATTAAGCTTAGTGAGAAAAGAATGTCGAAAGCCAAGACAGGTTGAAAGCTAGGTCTCTTCCTGCAAACAGCCAAGGTGTGAATGCAAAAGAAAAGTTCTTAAAGGAAATTAAAAGTGCTATTCCAGTGAACACATGGTACAAAAGCAGAACAGCCTTATTGTTGATATAGAGAAAGTTTTAGCGGTCTGGAGAGAAGATCAAACCAGCCACAATATTCTCTTAAACCAAAGCCTAATCTAGAGCAAAGCCTTAACTCTCTTGAATTCTATGAAGGCTTCTAGGTAAGAAAGCTACAAAAGAAAAGTGTAAAGCTAGCAGAGGTTGGTTCATGAGATTTAAGGAAAGAAGTTGTCTCCATAACATAAAAGTGCAAGGTGAGGCAGCACGTGATGATACAGAAGCTACAGTAAGTTATCCAGAAGATCTAGGTAAGATAATTGATGAAGGTGGGTACACTAAATAACAGATTGTCAATGTAGATCAAATAGCTTTCTATCAGAAGAAAATGCCATCTAGGACTCACTACTAGAGAGAAGTCAATGCCTGGCTTAAAAGCTTCAATAGACAGACTGACTCTCTTTTAGGGACTAATGCAGCTGCTGACTTCAAGTTGAAGCCAATACTCTTTTACAATTCCAAAAATCCTGAAGCCTTTAAGAATTATTCTAAATCTACTCTGCCTGTTCTCTACAGATGGAACGACAAAGCCTAGATGATAGCACATCTGTTTAAATGAATATTCTAAGCTCATGGTTGAGACCTACTGCTGAGGAAGAAAGATTCCTTTCAAAATATTATTGTTCATTGACAATGTACCTGGTCACCCAAGAGCTCTGACGGAGAGGTACAAGGATATTAATGTTGTTTTCATGCCTGCTAACATAACATCCATTTTGCAGTGCATGGATTAACAAGTAATTTTGACTTTCCAGTCTTATTATTTAAGAAATACATTTTGTAAGGCTGTAGATGCCATAGATAGTGATTCCTCTGATGGATATGGACAAAGTAAATTAAAAACCTTCTGGAAAGGATTCACCATTCTAGATGCCATTAAGAACATTCATGATTCATAAGAGGAGGTCCAACAGAAGTTTGGAAGAAGTTGATTCCAACCCCCAAGGATAACTTTGAGGGGTCCAAGATGTCAATGGAGGAAGTCACTGAAGATGTGGTGGAAATAGCAAGAGAACTAGAATTAGGAGTGGAGCCTGAAGATGTGACTGGATTGCTGCAATCTCATGATCAGACTTGAGCAGAGGAGGAGCTGCTTCTTAAGGATGAGCAAAGAAAATGGTTTCCTGAGACAGAATCTACTCCTGATGAAGAGGCTATGAACATTGTTGAAATGACAATAAAGGACTCAAAATATTCCATAAACTTATTTGATAAAGCAGCAGCAGGGTTTGGGAGGACTCATTCCAATTTTGAAAAAAGTTCTACTGTGGGGAAAATGTTATCAAATAGCATTACATGCTACAGAGATATCCTTTGTGAAAGAGTCAACTGACACAGCAAACTTCATTGTCTTATTTTAAGAAATTGCCACAGCCACCTTAACCTTCAGCAACTACCACCCTGATCAGAGAGCAGCCATAAGCATCAAGGCAAAACCCTCCACCAGCAAGATTATGACTCGTGGAAGGCTTAGATGACTGTTAGCATTTTTAAGCAATACAGTATTTTTAACTAAAGTAAAAGACTTTTTTTAGACATAATGCTATATTACACACTTAATAGACTACAGTGTAGACAGTGTAAACGTAATTTTTATATGCACTGGGAAACCAAAAATTCATGTTACTTGCTTTATTGTGCTATTCGCTTTATTGTGCTATTCACTTTATGGAGGTAGTCTGGACTGAACCTGCAATATAGTATCTCAGAAGTATGCCTGTATATTTCTTTTTCTTTTCGTAATTTATGTCTTACACCAACATAGTAAAACATTTATCATTGGGCAAACACTGACAAAGAGTAATACACATGATTTCACCATAAATGTTAATTTAGTGAAAGGTTAACTGGCTTATTAATTTTCATGCAAATATGTCAACATCAGTGGTCAGGGAAATCAAATGACTGTTAAAGTACCTCTATAGTGTTGCCTCTAACACTCATTTATTAATTGGAACAATAAACATCCTGTTTTCTATCATCATATTTGAGATTTATGGCATCCAATAACTATAGGCATAATTATTTGTGTTTTCTTTTAAAAAAAAGCATATTACATAACAGAAATGATCAACATATTTAATGACAAGTATCCTTCTCTGGAGATGTAAGTAATTCAGTTTTATTGCTAGATTTCATTCCCAATGCTGCTGAACCCATTACCTCTGTGTTTTCCTAATAACAGAAAAAAACTTAACTACGTAAAATCAAAAAGACTGCATTGTTATTAAATTCCCCAGGAAGGGGAAATTCAGAAGAAAATTTTCATCTTTTTAAGGTACTTATCACCATCTGATTTGTTGGTCATTTGGTAATCTATATTCAAACTACACTTTCCTTCATTTGTATGAAAATGAATTAACTTCAATAGTAAGTACAAAGTCTGTTTTCTCATTATATAGTCACATCTTGAAAAATATAAAATTCCTCCAAGCATGAAGGACACAAGCATTCGAGTAAAACAAAGCAAAAAAGAAAAAAAAAAAAATCCAAGTTTCTATCCTAGGCAATTCAGTAAAAATTTCCCAAGAGCTATGAAATTTTATCTAGATAGTGATCACCATTTTTCCCAAGAATAATTCTAATGCTTCAGAATGCAAATGCAAAGTGCTATGTCAAAATCACTCACTGACTTTCCATTTCTTATTGAATTAACTGTAACTATTCACATAGGCATTTTCAGTTAGAGACATGGGTTCTAATTTTACCTTCCCAACAGAAGGTAAAACCACACTCTTTCCTGTACTTTTCAGTCTTCTTGCTTTTTCACTCATATTGTTCTCTCCATTTGGAATATAAACTTCAAGTGTGAAAATCATACACTTCCTTCGATGTCTATTTCAAATATCACTTCCTCATTAAATTCTAAAGCAGAATCTCTCTCCTTCTGAACTGTACAGCAGTAAAAATATGACAAAAAATTTTAAATACAATATTAGCAAATCAAAGGTAGGTATTAGATTAAGATTTATTTTATAAGTGTATGGCTGGTATAACATTAGGAAATCTATCAGCACACTTACGGTACATTAACAAATTAAAGGTGAGAGACCATATGATATGAACAGGTACCAGAAGAGTGTGTAATAATAAACAGAAGCCATGCTTGATTTAAATAGAGAGAGGAGAACGGGGGAGAGAAAGAAGGAAAAGAGAGAGAGACTTTCTAAACATAAACAAGAGCTTTTGACTGAAACCAGTATGAAACACACATTAAAGAGTGAAATACTAAAATCATTCCCATAATAATGAGCAACAAGGAAAGATGAAGACTATCATTGCTATTATTTGCCATTATTATTTATAGCTTTTAGCTAATACAATGAAAGAAAAATAATATAGATTTGAAAAAAACATATACTGACTTTTTCAGATGGCATAGGAAACCCAGAAGGACAGGATTCGGAGCTTCTAGGCTTGTGAAGAAGAATGCATCTAGATGCCAGAAATGCAGTACACTCTGAACTCCACAGGACACAAGCTCCTGTGCTCAGGACCTCACCATATGTATCTCTTCAACTGGCTGTTCATTTGTATCCTTTAGAATATGCTTTGTAATAAATCAATAATAGTAAGCAATGTTTCCCTGAGGTTTGTGACTCAAATTATTGAACCTAAGGAGAGGGTCATGGGAACCTCTGATTTATAGCCAGTAGGCTAGAAGTCAGACGGTATCTCAAAATAATCTAGTAGAGGTTAGGGAATTAGTTAGGGTGGATAGAGTGAGTGGTGTTACAGATGAAACAAGATTGGCTATCAGGTGGCAATTGCTAAAGATTTGTGAATTACATGTCAGGGTTCACTATACCATTGATTTCAGTGTTTAAAGTTTACTGTAATTAAATATACATATACAATTATTGACATTAATAGATGCTTCACTTGTTTCTTGAAATTCAGATGCCACTACTAATTTAAAATGATCTCACTGGGTTTTTCCCCCTCCCCTAAAAAATGTCTTTGATAATAGTTATTCTATGGGATCAGAATTCCTATATATGTATTGAAGCTTGAGAAGTTTTTCTACGTCCCATAAGCCCAGCCTGCTGGCTAACATAAACTATTAGGTTATGTTTGAGAACACATTCACCCTATAAAAATTAAGAAGAAAAAAATTGCTACTCTGTTTCATATCCCATAAAGAATCAGTAAAACTTAAAATCCAGCAATGCATTCTGTCAACACAAAGGAGTGGTCCTCCTTTCCTGATGGCCTTACATGTACAGTCATGTGCTACATAAGGATGTTTAGGCCAACGATGGACTGCATATATGACAGTGGTCCCATAAGGTTATATACCCATAACAAATACCCATAAAATTATAATATAATTTTACTGTACCTTTTCTACGTTTAGATACACAAATACCATTGTGTTACAGTTGCCTGTGATACTCAATACAGTAACATGCTGTTCAAGTTTGTAGCCTAGGAGCAATGGGCTATACCATCTAACCTAGGTTCGTAGCAGGCTCTATCATCTAGGTTTGTTTAAATGTACTCTATGATGTTCACACAAAGACCAAATTGACTAAGGATGCATTTCTCAGAACATATTCCAGTCATTAAGAGACACATGACTATATATATTAACTGCCGGCATAAAGTTTGAAATCTGCTTTCCAGAGGATTCAAAAGCCCCTTCAGAAAATCTACACATACACGTAATTGTCAGCAGCTGAAAGTCTAAAGGAGGAGTTTGAAGGAGAGTAAGATGACCATGCATCTCTATGCTTTAAAGGCCCCAAGGGCTTTTCAAGGCTACAATTAAATGTGGCTTGTTGTATACTGACTGATAGAGGGGATCTGAATTATTCCCTAGCTGGTGCTGCATTAAACCATTTTTCATTACAATTCCTTTTTCCAGACAGAGCAATACAAGCTCTGCTGCCAGGTAAATGTCCTGGGAGAGATTGTCCTATCACGTAACAGATCAGGAAGTAAATTTTCATTTCACAGAGGAGTCCTTGGAGGAATATTTTAATTTTCCTTCTGAAAACACACCTAGTCCTCTTCCCTTCTAAAACTCTCTCTCTCTCGTCTGTGTGCGTGCTTGCTCGCTCTCTCCCACACACATATACCCCCAAACACACAGTCTATAATTAGGCCCTAGTTTAAAATATACCCAGTCGAATGGAAATAATGAATAATAATGTACCTCATCATCAGCCTGTCGCAATCGGGCAACTGCATAACGCCTCACTGTTGGATTGGTGTAATGAGAGGACAACAGCTCCAGTGAATCTTCTACATCCATTGGTTTCCATTTTCCCAGAAGTTCCAAGGCCTGTTTGGCCTCCTGAGGTAGATCCCAATTAACACATTTCAAGAATTTTGTCAAAGCCTAAAATCAGAAAAGATTTTCAAATTAGAAACAAGAGCCTGTTCACTAGGATAGGATAGAGAAGGTCAAGGGTGCTAGGCAGAGTTCTACTTGGTCCTGGTGGCAAAGTCAGAGAGTCAATGATAGACTACTTATGTAAACACTGAATGAAGTTATACATACGATCCTGGAGAAGCACTGTAGGACAGAAAAAAAAGCATGTTCCTGTAACTTTACATTTTCCCTACCAAACCACTTGCAGAGTGCTGTAAATTTTAAAATGTATTGGCTTTTCTTTGTTTTGCTTTTGTTATTTTAAAATACTATAGGCCTCAAACATGGAAATGGTTGAGAGATGTCTCATGAACTCTAAGATGCCTTGGCGACAACATTCATTTTATAACATCAACGGCATGATACAAAACACCACATCCACTCGATGAAAGGCTCGGAAGCCAAGCACGGGTAGAAATTCCCACCATTAGTCTCACTCTCCATCACCTCCCAGGGTATGATCACTGGCTTTCCTAGGTACTCACACATGAGGATTCAAATAAAGTAGAATTTGTAACTACTTAAAAAGACAGGCAATCAAAAACTCAAAACACACTCATAAAAATAAATAAGTACAAAAAGCAGCAGCAAATAATCTATGATTCAGCTAGCTGTTTGTAGCATCTTTCTGGAACCTCTTATCTTTAGATAGGGAGCATACTGAAGTTTTCACAAGACTGTCAGTTAAGTAAATTACCTTGGAATATAGTACCTGTTTCATAAATAATGAATGCTCTTTAAAAAACGGTACACACGTGTTTTCCATAAAGAACGACCCCTACTGCTGGATCTCCTGACAACACTTTTCCTGGCTGAACTCAAGACGTTTTCTTCTTTCCTTTCCTCTAAGAATTTATCTGTGAATTATCTCTTGAACAAAGACAAAACTTTAAATTCCTGCCCTGCCCAAGTAAAATTTTTTATTAGTAAATGAATCGAGTTCTCAAAAAATATCCACTCGGACAATAAAACTCAACTTCTGGTTACTATGACACAAAATGAACTAAATTTTACTAAATTAAGAAAAAAAGACACTATGAAGATTATCTAGTCCAATGCTTAAATCTTACATAACCTCAGCAGAGCTAAATGGCTTACTCATCACCTCACAATGATGAGTGAGCTAGACCTAGAATACAGATCCAGCAACTCTCAGCCCCATGCTTCTCTCACCAGATGGTTTACCTCCTTACCATTAAGGCACTGCCATTCCCTAATTAGCTAAACCCATGCCCCTTGGAACCATTATTCCACCAACAATGATCTCCTAATTCCATTCCCAGTCCCTGTCAATTATTTCCTAACAATATTTCCTATATTTCCCCTCAGTCCGATTCTCATTATATAACACATCTGGAATTTGACACAGCCTTCTAGCTAAGAGCCTCGACACCAGTTTCTCTTCTAATCATTTCACACAAACTCTTACTCAAGTTGGAAGTGATCTTACCACAAATCTCCCATCGTTAGCAGAAATTTATTCTACAACACCACTGCCAAAAAGAAACCCAATATTTACTTAAGCAATACCTGGAACTAATTTCCAAAGTAGCCGTTATATTCATAGATAGCTAAACCATTTTCTTTCGATTTTAACTATAATGAACCAAAAGACAAAAATGTCTTCACATTAACTTCTCATTGGTCAGTTTCGCTCTGAAGAGAATGAAGGTAAACTTTGCCCCACACCATGTGGATGCATTTCTAATACTTGAAGATGATTACCATACCATTATAATGTGGTTTTGGTCAGAGGATAGATATAACTAATTAACTAATATTGGTTTCTTTCTGAAAACATCCCATTGACACCTCTCACCACAACGCAAACCTCTATTTCATTGAACTCCCATTGTCCTTCTATGCTTCAGTGCAGTTAACTTATTTTATTTATGACTCTAACTCTTATTGACAAGCCCTCCTTATGTTCTTAACCAAAACAGTGATAGCTTCTTTAAGGCCAGCTTGCCAAAAACTCAAGTTTTCCAGGAAGTTTTCAGCAACCTCCAGCTAGCTTTTCCTATGGAAGTTGGCTCAATTTTACTACCATCATTTAAATGATGTTCTTCTAACTGCCAAATGCTTCTGTGGGCATTTTTATCTCTACAACTGGAGTCTGCATTCCCCAAGGACACCTGTCCGTTTCCTCTGCGCCTCTCGCACACCATTTAGTTTAAAGCTCCCTCTCTCCATATAGATTGCCCTACTAACTTATTCCATGAATTTATTTTGCGCTTCTAAAATGTATTTCTAGGTTGAATGTGGAAACAAAGCAATACTTCTTAAATAACTACAGTGAAAGCTTTTCCATTTCACAGTACATCAGCAGTCTTAATAGAAATGTGTGGTGTGTACTCATTATACGCAAATCTTGCAGCATGCCAATGTACTAAATTCAATAACTGAAACAATCTAACTCCTAGATTCTCAGATTTATACACTTATTAGTAAGATTTATAGAGTACACTGCTGCCCAAGAACATAAGGCACCGTACAAAGAATTTCACAACTTTATAATGTTAAATGTTACAAATGTAAACAAGGAGACAATAGAATGAAGAAGGAAACAAGGAGAAGAAGAATGAGAAAAACAGAAAGTACAAGAATTTGAAGACAGTAATAATAATGATGACAATTAACCCCATGTCTTTTATAGATGCTTTATTGATCCATGTAAATCAAAGATACAGGATTCAAATGCAGTTTTATCTCTAGAGTTTCCACAGATAACAGAAGAGTACAAGTTTTAGAGCCAGGGTGTTTGGGTTCAAACTTTAATTCCTGGCTCCATCAACTATTAGCTAAGTCACTTACAGCACATAATTTAACATATAAGGGACTGATTTCATAGGGTTGTGGCAAAGATTAAGTTAGTGAATATAAAATGTTTAGAGTAGTACCTTGCATATAATACTCAACAAATGTCACTTCATTATTAGTTCTCATTGTTACCCTATTTCTGATGTTGAGTTTACTGTCAAATGTAAACCTTACTATACTTAATACTATGTTTTATATTAATAGCAATAAATATTTTGTCAATCTGCTTCCTGATCTTAAAATCACCTTATTGTTACTTCCTATTTGTAGAATCATAATCACTTCAGAACTGAAAATACTATATCATTTCTAATTTTAACTTCTACCAACTTAATTATTAGAAATTTCTATTTTGCTGCTCTTCCAATACTGTCAATTCCAAATACTCAAAAATAAAAACATCTCCTCATCTTCTTCCTTCCACTTGCCATACTTCCTTATTTCAGGATCAGGCCCAAACCCTGGGAATCGTCTCCAGGTCAACTTACTTGCAGTTTCCTTTCATTCCCTTGCCCTCCAACACTCTTCTCTAAGTCAGTACATAAGCCTCTCTTTTTTCATTTTCAGCTCTGCTCCAATCTACCCTAGTTTGTCTTCCTTAAAATATCACTTGTTAAGACACATTTTCTTGCTTTAGTGGTTTCCTGTTGCCAGTGAAATCCAATTCCCAAGGGTAGAATTCAAGGCTCATCACAATCTGATGTCATCTTTTCTATTTCATAATCATTCATATAAACCTTTCTGTCTCCTGAACCTAACAGCCTGCCTTACTCATGCTTTTCTTCCCCATGAAAAATGATCACCAAATAAAAAATGCCATAAAAGTCTGCTGAAACTTTAAGGCCAATCTTTGCTCTGTGAAATCTTCCACACATCACACAGCACACTGACCTTGTCATCTTCCACATATCTGTTATAGTAATTACCTATATAGTAAACTAAGACAGTGACCCTTAATAAATTACTATCCTATACTTCCCCATTTGTTTATTGTGTGTAAATATCCTTACTCTAAAACAATTTTAATTTATATGAATACAGTGACATGATACCTCAAAATCCAGATCCTTATAACGCTAGGCCAAGAGTTGATAATAAATGCTTGCTGAACTAAATTCATTTCTGCTATGGTTCACCAACAAATTCTTGTCCGGAGACACAAATATGATTATTGTCCTGATGTCACTGTCTCAGAGCAGCCTTACAAGAACATTCAGTCCATCTCTATTATCGTCACTATATGTGACTCTTCCTACTGCTTTTGTTCCCTCATCATAATCAAAAGGTATAGTATCAATGTATGTTATTTTTAACTAATATTTTTTATAAGAACAAAGGCCATTATAAAAGCTAGTTTTGAAAAATTACAATATTCACATTTTAGGTTCCACAGAAATGAGTCACTTCCTACTTGCTATGGACCACAAATTTTAAAATACTTCATAAATTTAAATGGTTGGACAACATTATTACTGTGAACTGTTTAGGTATATCAAGTCCAGACTAGGAGATTTTCATCTGAAATA
>RJWJ010027854.1:0-21839 GCA_004363605.1 Indri indri
ACTAAGTTTTGCCTGATAGATCACTCTTTGGGTGTTATATTTAATAAATATTTGCCTCACTAAAGGCCACACTAATTTTCTCCTGTGCGTTCTTCTAGAAGTTTTATAGTTTTAGGTTTTTATATTTAGGTCTATGATTTTGAAGATTTTTTTTCCAACATGGTGGAAGCTATGAATCAAATACATTTTATTTTATTTTATTTTGGCATATGGATATCCAATTATCCTATCCCTGCTTCCTGAAAAAACAACATGTATACGTCTTTTTTCCCACTGAATTAACATTGCAACTTTGTTAAAAGTCAGTTGACTCTATGTGAATGTCTATTATTGAACTCTCCATTCGGTTCCGTTTATCTATTTGTCTGTCTTAATACCAAACCACATTGTTTGGACTGATATATTTTTATAACATATTTTGAACTTAGATACTACTCCAATTCTGTTCTTATTCAAAATTACATTGAATATTATAGGTCTTTTGCATTTTCGTGTGAATTTTAGAATTAGCATATCAATTTCCATGAAAAAAGCTTTCATATGTATTGCTTTGAATTTAGAGATCAATTGGGGGCAATTGACATCTTAACATATTGTTAAATATATTCATTTATATTTTAAGATATCAAAAGTTATTTAAATTAATATATTTTATATAAATTGATCATTTACTTTTTTTCATCTCATGTGCTTTACAAAATCATGGTTTTTCAGGGCTTTTGGTTTTTTGTTTTTTTTTTTTTGCCTTTTTCTTTTCTTTTTCTCTCTTCTCCTCCCACCTCTTTCAAGGAACAACTGTAATCAATGATTGTATCAGTATGTATTCAGGCATTACTATTTCCATGCTTAAAGAAATGATCTTAAAATCTGTGATGGCCATGAAATGTGTCTCTTAGGTCTCTAGTGACAGGGAGCCTAATTGACCTGTGGCCCCTGGTGCTGAACTCTGAAATCCATCATCCCATTGCCGTGAAGGCCATACTTCTCATGGTGTGTACGCAGCCAGTGATTGAAAGTGGCAAGACAGCCATGGCGGGTTCATTTCTACAAAGTGTGGAACTCTGATGGGCAATTTTGGCTGGAGGACTTTATAGCAGTGTTGCCAAACTGTCTTAAAACTTCACCATAGCGAAAGTCTCTTTCATCAAAACTTCCTTGTTCCTTCTTTTCTTCATGAAAGAGCTTCCCAGACTTTTCCAACAACTACCTCACTTACTTTTACAGATTTTTTGCTTATAAATTTCTTGCATATCTAATGGATCTTAGTGTCCACTTCTTGGGGAACTTGTACTAATAAAACATTTCTCCGCATCTTGCTTTTTTCCTCTCTTAACAATATATCACAACAACCCTTTCAAATAAACTGGTATAGGTCAAACCTATACATTTTAATAGATATATTATATTCCATTGTTATTATGTTGTTGAATTTATTTAATCATTCTCTCAAAACAGTATTTTTTTGCCACTTGAAACATGGCTTTAATCAATGTTCTCTATGTGTATGTCTGAGTGGATTTTCTTACATTTGCAAGTTTATTTTTTTGGAATAGATGCTTACATGTGGAGTTACTGTATTTTTACAGTGAATAAATATTGTTAGTCTGCTTTCTAAAGTAACAGTGGACTATATCATTATCACCTGAAATCCCAGCAACAATTTGAGTTAACATTTAAGGTATTTGTTCTTGTAGTATGTATAAAGTGATATTACTATTTTAATTTGCATTCCTTTAAATAGTAACTCAACAATATAAAATATGTAGAAAATAATTTCCTAGAAAATATTAATTACTAATATTGAACTGAAAATGAAAACTTAAGCAATAACATTTTTAGTTTGTTGATTTATGATTTCTCACAAAAGCAGCAGAAAGTTCTAGAGCTAATCTTGAAAGAACAGGTATTATATCAGTTAATGTTCATTTAAGTAGAAAAGTACCAAAGAAGATACAGATGAGCTCTGCGTGATGTTATGAAGAAAATTAACTATTTTAAACCTCTGTGTACCAACAACATACAACCAAATATAATATCTAAAGCAAATATTATCATAAGCAAAATGATCTCAAAATAAAATCATAAATAATTGAAAATATTTTCAGAACTGGATAGCTATAATAGAAAAGAAAATAAGTACAAAGAAGAAGAATATAATAAAAGTCAGTTATACATAGAGTTCTATCTTATTTAAATTAGAGAAATTAATAAAAAGAATTTGTTCAGAAATTTTAACATGATTTCTGAGTATTTTGTTTCAAGCTACAGACAAGTATTTTTTCAAATAATTAGCTTTTTAATAATTTCTTGTTCAATTCCTGTCCTTCATTTTTGTTCTTTTCCTGCTTTTGGAACTCTTAATATTGGCATGTTGTGTCTCCTAGTTCAACCCTCCAACTCTCTCTTGATATCCATATTTTTGTATTTTTTCTCTGTGTTATGAAATCTTTATGGGTCTTACAGGCCATTGCTTAGGTTCTCAAGAGGAATTATCATCATCTTTTATCAACTAGTAAATTTTTAAATTATATAATCATTTTTAATTGTACAGTGGTTTTGTAAAATATTTTTATGGTTATTTTTGTATGTGCCACAATCAAATTTTTGTCAGTGTCCATTAGTATTTTGTCCAGGTCACCAACTTCCTCCTTAGCAATTTTTTTTCACTAGTTGCAACATGACCTGGTCTGCTTCTTTTTCTTCTCCGGCTGACAGATTCCTGAGGTGTTATTTTTCTTTGCCCATTTTTGGCTTACCTTATAGCTCAAGATCAGTTTGTTTATTTATTTATTTATTTATTTATTTTTTAGGAAGTGAGAATACTAAGAATGGAGGGAGTCAGCGGTCTCCCCTTTTGAGGGCTGGCTGTATATAGGCCCCCAAAAAGAGGCCTTCTGCACTCTGGGCTTCTAAGCTGCAACGGCCAGCAGGCTCCCAGCTTCAGAGGTGGAGAATTCTTAGCATGGAGTTTCTCCTTCCCCATGGCTCTCTATGGAACCCCAACAACCTCTAGGTGAACCCAGTTAGATTTTTAAAAACTTGTTTGGCCCCTCCCCTTTAGTATTTCTAGAGACTAACTTTATTTCTAATTTTTGCCCATGGACTCTTGGCTGCTGGTGTCCAGGTTCTCCTGAGGACCAGAAAAAAAATGTCTTGAGCCTGACCAGTCTTCACCCAGACCCCAGTAGACTTCAGAGTCTTGTTCCATCATCTGGATTCAGTCTTCTGGCCCTAGCACTTCATCTGGCAAAGAGTGATGGTTGATGATAATACCGTATTGAGCTGGGGATAGAGAGCCACATAGGTATATGAACGTCATTCGCCAGATGCCGGTTATTCCTCAAATGTATCCCATGTATGTATAGAAGGACAGTTTATATTCCTCAAAATTGACCCAAATAGTCTTTCTTCATTTCTTTGCTTATATGTGGAATTCTTTACTCTCATCACTTCCCTAGTTTGTAAATATTACCCATCCTTCTAAGATCACCTTACATAATATCTACTCTATGGAACAATTCAACTTTTTGGTTTCTTACTATGTATTTACATATCCTGTAAGTTTCATGTGCAATATTCATGTTTTCTCTTAAACATACTTAACGTGTTGACCCCATTTTATACAATTAGGCATAGAGCAAAAAGAGATATTAAATATTCTGAAGTAATAATACCATGTAAAATAAAAACCTTAATTTAAAATGTGTACAGGATTCAGACAGGTCACCTGAATGCATGAAGTGGGCACAGGGCTCTGGCCTTAGGTAATCTGCAGAGCACAGTGCTCTGGCTCACTTCCCAGCAGCCTCCCAAGAACTCCTGCTGTAGTCCATGAAAGCCAGTCTGTGCAGATCTTCCAATTTTTAAAGAAAAGCTAGAAACAGGAATTTTTATATGAAAGTTCTCAGTTTTAAAAAGATTGCCATATATTTTTAAAGATTTAAAAACATTGTGCCAGCCAAGTTAAGTATATCTGCAGGTGGTCATTTGTGAATTCTCATGTAAAGCCTGAACCCTGAATTTTTTTATCTTGTGTCTTACCTCCTGCTGGGTGATAAAACATTTCTTGATCCTGCATTGTATGTGATCAGTCCCCTCCACTGGCCACCAAAAACACTGTGTATATCTCCTATATCACATTATATTTTTCTGTACATTTTATGTTTTTATATGTGCTCAGTTTCTCTATCTTTTCTATTAATGTGCATGTTCCTTGATGGCAAAAGTGTGCTCATTCTATTATCACTTCCATTGTCTAGCTAATGCATCCATCACAGAATGAGCTCAATAAAAATGTATGGTGTTAACTCCTCATCCTCCCTCATATTAAAATTGCTATACATACAGATTCAGCTAAATGCCAAGTAAAGTAGCTATGTGAATGAAGTCAGTCAAAATAATGCAGCCAAAATAATGCAGGAAGAATGGTAAGTTTTACCCTTAGGAGTATTTGCATGTAAAGAACCATCTTCTTAACTCCTAAACCTGTCTATATGGTCAACATTGGAGTAATCTGGGTCTGTGTTACTTCTGTTAGGGTTTCCAATGTTCATTTTGGTGACTAGAATATTCATAATGGGCCTGTGTGGGCTTCTCTGTCTGGATCTCAAGCTGCTGAAAAAGCAACCACTTGGTATTTTCTCCAGGAATTGAGAAGGGAACACAGATGCCAAACAGAGGAAATTTGTCCTTGTTCATTCTTATCTCCCTCCATTCATCTCTCTCCTCGTAAGAAGAGGTTTTGGTACTACTTTCATACTGGGAGCTAAAGATTTCATAAAGTTACTTTCTTTCTTTCTTTTTTTTGAGTCAGATTCTTGCTGTGTTGCCTGGGCTAGAGTGAGTGCCGTGGCATCAGCCTAGCTCACAGCAACCTCTAACTCCTGGGCTCAAGCATTCCACTGCCTCCGCCTCCCAAGTAGCTGGGAATACAGGCACATGCCACCATGCCCGGCTAACTTTTTTCCATATATTTTCAGTTGTCCAGCTAATTTCTTTCTATTTTTAGCAGAGATGGGATCTCACTCTTGCTCAGGCTGGTCTTGAACTCCTGACCTTGAGCAATCCTCCCGCCTTGGCCTCTCAGAGTGCTAGGATTACAGGTGTGAGCCACCATGCCCTGCCTAAAATTACTTTTCAATTGAAGTTTTTGTCTGTTTAAGCATACTTTAGAGGGAATTATGTGTGAGGTTTTTTTGGATTTGATAGTTATATTCTCTCTAATTACATGATTTCAAGTTTCTTTCAGCACTTTTCTGCATGTAACTCAGCTTTTAATGGTAATTAAAGTGATTAACATATTACCAGAAAGTAAGAGGAATGGCCAAGTTTTGGCATAAGACTCTAGCATATGTAAAGGAAAAGTCACAAATTTAAGCAATGATCATGATGATTTAATAATCATAACTATAATGAGCACTTACTATGCACAAGATTAAGTGATCATTAGCTTATCTAATCTTTCTAGCAACCTTTGAAAAAGTATTATATTTCCATTTTACATATGACAAAAGTAAGGCCTATTGAGCTTAATTGGTCCATCAATACAGAGCTGATATATTGAGGGTACAAGATTCAAACTCAGGCATTCTAACTCCAGGGGCCTCCAGAACTCTTACCTATGCAAAGCACTGCCTTTCACTAAGGAGTACAGAGTGTTTTCAATATTAGAATGAATACATTATGTTAATTACATAACATTGTTATTAAATCCAGCAAGTAATGAGGCTCTTGGGTGGTTATTTAAGTACAACTATTAATAAGTTCATTCTGTGAATGCCTTGCTCGTCCTCCACAAGTCTAAAGGAGCTTCTGATCAAACAATAGAATATAAATCCCATAGCTGACCATGTGACTAAGATACACTGCTCCAACAACCCATTTCAATCTAGGAAACTCAAAATAAAAATCACATCTCTTTAGCAAATCCTTTTAGTTAAGTAAAATTTTATGTAACTGAGCATTATAGATCTCTATGGGGCTCAAGGGTCACATTATTAATCCAATTAAAACCATTCCCCTCTGTCTGCTGGAGAAATCAGTGTTGTTCTTCACAACAGAATTCTGTCTTAACTCAATGAAGGGCTCTAGTGCTCTCTCAGTTTATTTAAAAAGCCTCACAGGGCCCTATTGCACAGTAATATTAATAGCGCTTAGAGTTTCCAGTGTATAAAACATTGCACTTTCCTGGCAATGGAGGGTAGTGGGAGCAGGGTGGGGGAGAGTGACAGGTGCAGACGAGGGCAGTAGTAAACATGGGCGGCTTAGTCGGAAAATAAGTTCCAGGATGTAGTGTTGCTATTTTCTCACATTCTTTCTTTTATTTTTTGTAACTAGAAGATTGGAATCTACAAATAAGACTATGAAAAATGTGAAATCTGAGTTTTACTCTTATTAAATGTTTGAGTCTAGGTTTCTATAACTCATAAAGAGACTCTGAAGTGGGTGCAATAGAGATCAACAACGATGATTTCAAGTAACGCCCTTGAAGAAGAGCTCAGGGAGCGAGGAATTATTTAGTGTGAAACAGAGAAGATTGGGGAATAATTTCCACATTGCTCAAAGATACGAAGAAAAATTATTCATCTCCTTTCCATTGAGAGCCTAACAGCAGGAAATGGGCTTTTGCTGCTATCTGAGGAATTCATGTTATTATAGAAAATAGTTTCCTCAGGCAAAAGTTTTGAGGTATTTTTTCAGGAATATAATGTCGAGAGAGATTTGTAGATCTCTTTCTAAAGGTCTTTAAACACAAAATGTTTCCTCATCAGTTTGGTGTTGTTTATACATAATTCTACAAAACATTCAGAGATGAAAATGATAGCATTTCCTGAATTCTTAAGACCTAAAAATAGTCTGAATCATTTTTTTCTGTGAAACTATTGTGATAATATGAGAATAAATATAGTAAAATATATTATATTTTTCATACTTTATCTTTTGATGTAGATTATTGGCATGCATTTGTATATATAGAAGTTTGTATTTTATATATGTACATAAAAAAATTAAAATGATATACATAAAAACTGCTCCAGGAAAACCTTATAAGACACATTGTGCAATATAACTTGTCCTTATGCACGTTAAGAACCCACTTCCCAACATGGAGCCTGCCTGACCACTCCTTCTGTTCTCTGTGCACATGTACTCTGACTTAGGAATCACTTCTCAGGGGCACCCCTAGCAAAGGCTTCTGACTGTTCTTGGAGCTAGTCTAGGTATAGTCTGTGACTAGAGCTCACTCCAGATTCAGATTGCTGGAGTAAGAGGATGACTCACAGGTTAGGTATCTCAGGCAGCTTTTAAATGCTACCATTTGCTTATGTTGGAGACATTTTCTTTTCTCCCATAGCTCTGGCAATACTTTTAAAAAATTTCATGCTTCCTTATTAGCACCATACACCACCCAGGACCAAGGACTTTATTTTCCAATATCAAAGACTCTAGAATCTCATTAATTAGAACAGCTAATATAAATTTAAAGTTTATAACAATTTGGAAAAGAGGCTGATTGAAAATTATTTTTACTTAGTAAATCTTTCTCTCAAATTGTTCTAAATTGCAGCTTGAGCTAAATTGCAGGAGGAATGCTTAAAATACTTAAGTGAATGGGTGATTTTGAAACACTTTTAGAAACGCCCACATGCTTACAATTTACATGCTAACCTGAAAGCTTCTATTTTTTTAGACTGAGTTCCTTAGCACCTCTACTAAGAGTTTGTTAATCTAGTTTGGAATATCTTAGCTGAAACTAATACATTTGTGTTTGTTTTAAAATTATACCATGATTTTTTTACACTCAGCCCTGATTTATTTATTTTTTCCTGTTTGGCCAACATTGGTAAGGTTTCATCATATTTTTGTGTTGCCATACGATCATTTTAAGTAGATTGTTAAATCTGACCAGTCTTTAAAGTTTCACAGAGATAAATCTTTCATAAACATTATTTCTTGAAATGTTGATACCATTGACATTCTAGTCAAGAGATTTTTGTTTAGATATCATTCACTGACCATACTTAACTGAGCACCTACTATATGTCAGGAATTATGCTTGATTATAGAGGAACTAAGGGATTTATTTGAGGCAGACATACTCCCTCACTCCAGTGAACTGAATAGAGGATATAGTTAATGAGAACTGAGACAAAGGTAATCAAAAGTCTAGAAAGAGTGGGTGGTGTGGATTCAAAGAAAGACTTCTGAGAGGAAGGGATATCTACAGAGAAACATTAGTATAATTTAAATGACTGATGACAAATGAAGATGGAGAAAGAGTCCACTAGGCTGCAGGGAACAGTCTGTGCTAAAATCCAGTGCCTTTGGACTGCCGAAGGTAATGTGTTTGACTGGATCAGCAAATGGGAGGTGGAGGTATCAACAAATGAAGTTGGAGGATTAATCAGGGGTCAGATCACAAAGGACCACATGAGCCCTGTGAAGTAAATAATATTTTATCATGTGGGTAATGGTGAGTCCCTCAAGCATTTTAGGAAACGGTAAACATAATCAAATTTAAGTTTTTTTTTAAAAGATTACTATATCTAGTATGTGGAAATGATTGAAGGGAAAAATAATAGATTTTTTTAAAAAGAGTTTTTCCAACATTTTCTTCCAGAATTCATATAGTTTCATGCCTTAGGTTTAAGTCTGTCATCCACCATGAGCTGATTTTGTGAGATGTGAAAAGTGCAGACCCTGTTTCTGTCTTCTTCATTTGGCTATCCAGTTTTCCCAGCACCATTTATTGAATAAGGATTATTTTTCCCAGTGTATGTTTTCATCTGCTTTATCAAAGATTAGATGGATATATGAGGATGGTTTTATGTCTGGATTCTCAGTTCTGTTCTATGGGTCTATGTCTCTGTGCCAGTACCATGATGTTTTAGTTTCTATGGCCTTGTAGTATAACTTGAAGTCTGGTAAAGTGATGTCTCCCAATTTGTTCTTTTTGCTTAAGATTGCTTTTGCTATACGGGCTCTTCTCTGGTTCCATACAAAGCACAGAATTATTTTTTCTAGATCTGTGAAAAATGATGTTGGTATTTTAATAGGGATTGTACAGAATCTGTAGATCACTTTGGGTAGTATAGACATTTTAACAATGTTGATTCTGCCAACCCATGAGCATGGTATTGTTTTCCACCTGTTTATATCTTCTTCTATTTCCTTCCTCAGTGTTTCATGGTTTTCCCTGTACAGGTCTTTTACCACCTTAGTTAAATATATTCCTAGTATTTTATTTTCTTTGTTGCTATTGTGAAGGGTATTGAGTCTTTGATTTGGTTCTCAGTTTCTTGTTGGCATATAGGAATGCTACTGATTTGTGTACATTGATTTTGTAACTTGAGACTTTGCTGAATTTGTTTATCAATTTCAGCAGTCTCATGGAAGAATCTTTGAGGTTTTCTAGATATAAGATCATGTTATTGATGTTTTGGGGAGGATTCCCTCCTTCTCAACGTTGTGGAATAATTTCTGCAGGATAGGCACCAGTTCTTCTTTGTAGGTCTGGTAAAATTTGGGTGTGAAACCATCTAGTCCACGACTTTTCTTTTTAGGAAGGTTTTTTATTGCTGCTTCAATTTCACTACTTGATAAAACCTAATATGGAAATTGTGGAAATAAGGTAGACAGTATTGGTATATCAACATCATGACTTAGAGTAGTATCAGTACTTTGGAGAGAGGAAGAAATGAAGTGAATGGGAGTTATTGGTTTATAAGGTATGGGGTGGTAAGGGAGAACAGTACTATAATTTTACTTTTGAACATATTCCATTTTATGTATGAATGGGAAGTTCAAAGATGTAGAGAGAGTGCATAGTTGAAAATGTGCATGTGAAGTTAAAAAGAGAAAAAGGTACTGATCATCCAAATCTTGGAGTTTTCAGCCTGATAGTGGTCACTGAAGCTGTGGAGTAGAGTGAGTTCACCCAGGAAGGAGAACAACAACAAAGGACAGACCCCAAAGAGATGTTCAAGTATCAGGGAAAAGAGACTTCTATACTTTACACTTTAACAACCCACATATTATTCATTCCTTAACCCACAGCTTCATACATGTGGCTTGAGAAGTGAACCACTTATAAAAAAGTGGAAACTCTGAGAGTAAATATTTTGAAGGGGTCATCGAATTAGACAAACTTTTTATTAAATGGGAGAGACTTGGGCCATTTTTAATATTGATAGGAAAGTGGGATTATCCTCTTAGTAGGGAGGAGAAAAGATGGCTTTCATCTCAGCAGGAGGGATGTAGGAAAGAGTGGGGCAGATGACTATCTCCTTTCTTAAATTTTCTCTCCTGTGGCATATTTAGCATAACATATTTAGCTTTTCTAAGGTATGCTCTTTATTATTTATTTCGTATATTAGTTTTGTCTATTAATTGCTTCTAAGTGCCTTGAAAGAAGATCACAGTTTGCACCATTTCCAACAGTGAGGTTAGAAATGTTGCTCAGGATCATCCCCAAATGAGTCCTGAAAATCTGAGGACAAAATATTTAACTGTTTTTCCTTCTTATAGAAATGGAGAGTATTAACAGTTCATGAAAATTCAAAGTCAACCAAAGTCGCTCTGCCCTTTTTTTCTGAAATACAGGATGCATGGCTAGTCTGAGGGGAAATGGGAAACACTCTCTAATCTGTGATTAAAATAATCCTGCTCTCTTTGTTCTTTATATCTTTATCTACATCTGTATATCTATAGATAGATACGTAGAAATATAAATGTAGATTAGGGAGAGATTGGCCCTTTTTTCCTAAATAAAGGAAAAACAAGGTTTACTTTATTTCATCAGAAGCCTGTAATTTCTGACTAGCATGAGGGGAAAAAAGGTTCCTATCCTTCTTTCCTTTATTGGTGTTTTCTGGCCTAGCCCACAAATGCCCAGTTGAACAGCTGCAATAAACCCACTATGTTATTTATACAACATACGGGTAAGCAAGGCCAGCTTTGAGGCTTAGGACATTTCTTATTGAGGACAATTCCCACCCTAAAGGAGAGGACAGAGGCAGGCTGGATAAACAATGCACTGAATAGTGAACAAAGGGTTTGCGAAGCTCCCTGACCTGTGCCTGGCAGTTGTATCCTGATATTCTAATCTCAATGCAATTAACAGAATCTAAGAACAGTCGTGACCAAAGCAGGGAGGCATCCCCAGGTTTGGCAGATACTGTTTTAGTGATGCAAACACAGTGATAAAAGTATAAATACTATACAATTGGTTGATTGATTTCTAAAATGTTTTAAGATATGGTGAGACATGTTTCCTGTTAACAGTTAATAAATATGGAATTTAGAATTGTACATCCAGAATTAGGAGACACACCAGGTCCCACTATTGAAATATGCCAATGTTTTTTATTTCTTTTTTGACTTAAGGAGCTAACACAGACAATTGATAAACAGCGACAAAGTTCAAAACCTCTCACAACAGAGTGTTTCAATTATTTTTGCTCCCTACTGCCATTCTATGTAAGCATCATAGACAACGGTATTCTGCATTTCACTTATGTCTCTGGTTGTTTGTGTTTTGTGCCTACTCTCCCCAAAACTATATCCTTAAGTAAAAATTACTGAAATGGAGTCCAAGGTCTTTATTTGTCATTGTCTTCCCTGCTGAACCTGTCTTTCCCCTGACTACCAAAGGGACACATACTTAACATGCATGTTTCTCTGCTTCAGGTTCTTCTTCCATAAATAATTAATTAGTACTTGAGTTTTCTTTATGACATTTATGAAAAAGAAGAAGGGTAGCTTGAAAAATGTATTTTATTTAGATGAAACAGATTTGCTTTCCCAAATCCTCCTTTCTAAATTGAACTTCAGCTATTGGAAAATGTTGTGCTGTGTGCATGAATCAGCCTGCATACAGATACATGCTGCTCTATATGTGGAATCTGGCTCCAAGGTGCTGTTTGACAGCTTGTATTTGCCTACTAACCATCCCACAGCAGGGAGATGTTTGAGTCTGGAATAAGAGTTGTTTATAGACATTGTAAAAGTTGTCCATTGGCACCAAGCATGTAAACATTTAGAGTTGGGCAAAGTCTGGTTACATGAGACATTATTCAGAAAATTTTCCACTAGGGTATAACTATTTCTCTCATTCTTCTTCAATAAAGCTATTTTTCTTCTTCCCATTTTCCACCATGCCTAAATATAGTGAAACTCAGAGTGGGCCCAAATCACATGAGCATGTTCTTGTCTATTTTCAGGACTATATTTCACTCTTCCTATAGAATATATGTTTTTCCTTTTCCTTAAAATCCTCACAAAAATTGATTCCACAACAATTCTTTTTATTCTTATGACTAGTACTTGATTTGTTCACAGACACTCAGGGACAAGTGCAATGATTCATTTAACAGAGAATTCTGCGTAATGTTTTCTTATATCTAATTACTTTTGTCTTGTTCTTAGTGGAAATTGAACAACTTCTTGTGGCTAGCCCAAAATTATTGCTTCACAAACTAATATGTTTGGGAAAAATTGAATAATGAAGTGTCATAGATTGCCCTTAGTGTTTAAAACTTTTCTCATGCATCCTGGTTCTCATAAACTAGGCTTCTAGCATTCTATTAGAACATGCCTTCTTACTAAAGACTTACAGAAAATTTGCTCTGTATTAATTACTTCTTCTCCCAGGGGCAGATGTGCTATTTCTTGGATGTTTCCATCAACATCTCTGGGACGTGCATTGCCCAGAAAATCTCTCTCACCTGTCTATTATAGACCTTATCACATATGTGCTAGGAAAATTCAAATTATTACGTTTTCTATTACCACCAAAATCTTATCTTAAAAACTATTCCGTGAGGACCCATAAAATCATTTATATTTAACATGGTGATTCAACCTTCTAGATACTCCTTTTAGTACCACAAAACACAGTATTTTTTCAAATATCTTATTTCTCTTTTAGACTCTTACCTATTTATTTTCAATGTGATTTTCTCTTTTTCTTTGGCCAAATTGAGTCTCATTCTTGTTAGAATAAGTCTTTGGGAATTTCGCTCTTGTGGCCTGATAAAGTACATAGGTACTTTTGTTTAGGTGATGAAAAGCTACTCATATAATACATAAAACCTGAAATATCCTCATCATCTTTAAGGCATCAGGAGAAAAATGGACATAAACATTGTGCCTTGATTTCTAACTGGGCAAATTTGGCTCTTCTACATTTCAAATTCTTTTTGTATTAAGCTATAAGAGTTGCCAGGTATACATCCAGGTGAGCAACAGGAAGGAGGTCCGTGGAGCCACTCTTCTCTCCATCTTCCACTGTGTCCCACACTTTCTGCTGCATCCCAATATGCTCCAACCACTGCTCTTTCACTGAAGTAGCTCTCCATTCACTCCATTTGGCTAAACATATTTGCCAAATTTTGGACCTCACCTTACTTCATTCTTAGCAGTTATCCCCATTGCCTACTCCTCCTCTGAAACACATATAGCCCTTTCCACCTCCTCATCCCTCTCCAATGACTCCTTCTAATTGTCCTTAGCAGCTTCTCATTGAATTTTCAGTCTTTTTTTTTTTTTTTTCAAAGCTCTGTCCTGAGCTTTTGCTCTTCTTTTCTAATTTCTCTATCCTTTGGAAATCTCAGCTAAGACTAATAGCTTCATTTATCATTTATGATTGATAGTTTTCAAACTTAAAAAACCTATCCCAGAGCTTCTTAAAATGATCTGCAGCACATATATCCAATGGAACATATCATAGGCACCTAAGATTCATGTCCCAAACTGGACACGTGATTATCACTCCATGCCCATCCAACCTTTACCAAAAAGGTTATTCTTTTCCACAGGAGTGAGTAGGTCCAAATTTAACCAGAAACCCAAGTCATCCTTATCTTCTTCCTCTTCATCTCTTTTTTTAACTAATAATCAATCACCAGATTACTTCAATTCTACCTCTAAAATGCTCATATGTCTAATTCAATCTACTTCTCTCCATTTCTAGAGTCACAACTTTACCCTGAGCTACTATCATTTCTCACTTGAAATAGTGCCATAGCCCTACAACTGGTCTTTAATTCATTCTTGATCCTCTTTAATTGGTTCTTTATGTTGCAGTCTGAGGATTTCCTTTATAAAAAGCATAATCATGTTATTCCTATGCTTAAAAAGTTGCTTAATGTCTACCCAGTTGTTAACTTGACCCTGCAAATTCTGATTCCTGCCTACCTCTCCAGCTATACCTTTCACTGCTCTTTACCACACTCATTCCTCTTACAATTCTGCCCTGGCTTCAGTTCCTCCAATATGGTATGCTGCTTCTTGCTCCAGGGCCTTCTTGCCTGCTATTTCTTTTGTCAATATTATTTTCTCCCTCTTATTTTTTAAGTAAATTAATCTGTTAGAGCTCAATTATTACTTGCTCATAGGATCTTCCTTAATAATCCAGATTAATTCAGGTACCTTGTTAAATGCTCTGATTAGATCTTGTTATGAAATGAATGTGTGCGTTCCCCCCAAATTTGTATGTCGAAGCCTTAACTTCAAGTGTGACTGTATTTGGAGATGGGTCCTCTAAGAAAGTAATTAAGGTTAAATGAGGTGATAAGTGTGAGGCCCTAATCCCAAAGGATTAGTGTCCTATTAGGAAGAGACCAGAGAATTCATTCCTTCTCTTTCTCCTTGCACATGCACAAAAAAAGGGAATGTGAGGTCACAGAGACAAAGTGACCATCAATAATCCAGGAAAAAAGCCCTCCCCAGAAATAGACCCTACCAGATCCTGATCTAGGACTTCCAATGTCCACAATAATGAAAAAATAAATTTATGTTGTTTAAATAAATTTATGTGTTAAACTGCTCAGACTATGGTGTTTTGTTATGACAGCCTGAGCTGACTAATATAGGCCTTGTACTTTTTCTTTATAGCACTCATCATAATTCTGAATAACTAATCATTAAATCTGTCATTTAATGGCTGTTTCTCCTTGGGGGAAGATAGCCTGCATGAGGGCCCAAATTGGGCTTGTCTTGTTCAGCCCTTGGCCTCCAGTGTCTGTGTCATGGGTACTCAGCAAGAAAATACATTGATTGAATGCTCAGGAAGAAAGGGTATTTAAAAGGGTAACTCTAGGAAAGTGATTGCTTAGAAAAGCAGAACTTCCCAATAACAGGCAGAAATGGGGCCTGTGATTGGCCTTGAAGAAACAGGATGGTAAAATAATACATTGTGGGACAATAAAATAAGTTTATTGCAGTAGGGCACCTTGGAAATTCATCAACAGTTTTATCTACTGCTAAAATAAATAAATATGTTTTTATAGTTCGAAATCCAGCATGATTTTATCATCTGTCGACACCTTTTATCCACTCCTTTATCCCCACAATCCTCCTACAAGACCTGTTATTTGGAAATAAATATGAAATTATTGGCAGTGCCCAAATACAGCAACTTGAAGCTAAGGCAACTTGAAAATATTGTTTATCTACTTTATTTTCTCGGAGGAATAATCTCCCCCTTCTATCTAGTAGACAAGCTTAACTTTTAAATTGGTGGTTCTCAAATTTGAGACTTTTTGGATGAGCTGCAGAGTATGTGTGAACCCCCTAAAATTATGTGCTCCTTTTGTGTAGATGCATAAATAAAATAAATGTGTTTTTGTAAGAAATGGTGGCAGAAAGCTTGGAAGATATAGACGATAATTTGGGAATCTAAAAAATAAACTCAGAGAAGAGGCAATTTGACTCCTAGTAAACGACTAATGCAACCACCAAGAGGGAAGAATGGAGAAATCCCTTTTCTTTCGCTAATGTGTCATGCTTAGAGAACACTGCCTGGAGTGTTACCTGTGCTTGAAGTTGTCACTGTCTGCCTTCTACTCCCATTTTCCATGCTCTATTTATTGCCTCACTTCTTTTTGCCTTGTAATGCTAAATATTTCAAGGCGTAAATTAGCCATTCACTGCCTTGAGCTCTTCGGAGTAAAAAGTTCAGTATTAATCAAATAAATAAATTTTGAACTCCGAAGTTAGAAGCTGACTGACAGTTATATTGCTAACCAGAAATTTCTAGTCAGTGGCAAAATATTGAATGATTCAAGTAGAAAGACATATATCAAAACTATTATTAGAGCTATTAGGTTTAAAATATAGTTATTTAATATGAAAGAGTATTCAAATGCATGCATAACAGAAAAATTTACAATGATTTGACTTCTCTGACTTAAACAGTTGTCCAAATTTATAAGATTTTTTTAACTTGTCATATTTTGCTGACTTAATACCTTCAGATTATAAAGTTGTACTAACACATATTAGTATAAAATATGGTTAGTGCATGTACAGATTTAAAATGAGTTAGCTGAACTAAATATATCTTGACTATTATCCATTTTGAATACATAATCATTTAGGGTAGTGAATACCTAGAAATAGAAATATATTAGGCATGGAGTAAAATATTATCTAAACAAAGACTTATATTTCCTGTAGCAAAAACTGCCAGTACCTATCAGGTACCATTTTCCCTTCTCCCTATTAGGAGAACAATGACTTTAATGGGGTTAGGAGGATGTCTATCTAAAATACTACATTTTCCTTCTCTCCTGCAGGCAGTGGTGGCTAAAGAGATATAAGTAAGGGGTACTGGGCAGCTTTTTGAGAACATTCTTAAAGGGGGATGAGTCATCTGGGAGAAGGCCCCCATTTTATCCTTCATTCTTTTTCCTTCTCCCTATCTAAAACATGAAAGTAATGACTGAGACTTCAGCACCTTGTAACATCAAGGCAACCTTGAGAATGGAAGCCACATGCTAATGATGGATATGCAGAAAAAAGTGAAGGATCTTGGGGCAATGGTGACAACACAGGCTTCTCCAAGTGCAAAAAATAAATCCTTATCCACTTCAAGCTATTAGCCTAGCTGGCAGCCAACTACAATTCCTAAGTGATACATTCTCCAATTAGAAATATGTATTAATTGTAAAAGATTAACATTGGTAGCCAAGGTAATGATAATGACCCAAATACAAATATCTTCACTCATCTTCCTCAAAACCTTATAAATCAACAAGGAAAAATAAATACATACAATTCCTTGCCACCATCATTACTAGGACAGAGAATATTGTCTTTAACCATAAATATAAATACCGGTTTCCAACCAGGCATTTTTGAGCTCTGCTGTCAGCCTTTGCATAGGAAAAAAGAAGAGAAGATTAAGCTCAAATCATCTCCATTGAGGAAAATTCAACCCAAGAGTGAAAATGCTGAAAAATAAAATTCCTATAAATCAAAGTACTAACTATTCAAAAGGGATGTAAAATGTGGGACTCGAGGAGGCAGCGTAAGTAAAGCAACATTTCTTGGGGAGAAGAGAGTAAAAGGAAGGCCGAGGGGGGTAAGGAGACTGAATAATAAAGGGAAAAGGAAACAAGAGGGGAATATGGGGAAAATTTAGGATTCTGAAAAGCAAAATGATTCAAGTTACTTCCCTACTAACCGCCCCCAAATGCTATCCATTAAAGAAACTACACTTAACTGCACTTGCTTAAGATGGAGTCCTAAACTAGAATCCTTTCCATCCACCCCAAAATTTCAGCCCTATTCATGACATGGAATGCATAGACACAAGCAACCTTTATCTATTCAAAGCTATTATCAAATGAAAACATATTAGCTGATGAAAAATCTTCCCTAATATCAAACATGGGGGGAAAAAAAGCCCTCTGCCATAAGACTCCAAACTAAATCAAATGTTTTAAACCCATATTTGGGGATATGTTAATAAATAAAAAAATGGAAAAACATTTAATCAGAAATCATAAACCCCAAACCAGACATGGACAAAAGAAAAGAAATGAGAGTTGTGTGCATTCAGAAAAAACATAGAAAAAAAGACAAAAACCTTTTGCAAAATGAAGACTAAATTACAAAATGCTCAAAGTGAATATGAATTAAAATAACAATTTAGTAAGTGTCATTGAAGAAAAGCTGGAAAATAATGAGAAGAATAGGAATGGAAATGAGTACACAATATACAAGGAAACAGAGAAAGTAATAGAAATAGAAGACCAACAAAAAATATCTAACAACCAGAGTCCCTGAAAACGATAAACAAAGCAATGGAACCCAATTAGTATTTAAAACTATAATCCAAGAAAACATTTCGGATAAAAAGACCACCCATATCTTCATATTGAAGGGGTTCTATGGGTGTCTGGGAATACGAAAAATTTGTCCAGGACTATAAACTCTATGCCATTGGTCTATTTGTACATCCTTGGGTAGATATCATGAAATTTTAATTACTGTGTCAATACAATAGACATGAAGATCTGATAAAATGAATACCTCGACTGTGTAGTTTTTCATTGTCTTTACTACGTTATGCCCTTTACATTTCCACACAAATTTTTGAATCAGCCTTTTGATTTCATAGTAAAACTTGTCCTAGGTTTATTAGGATCTTTTTGAATCAATATATTAATATGGTGAGAATGAATACATTTACAATAGTGGGTCTCCCATGAATATATAGTATTTCCCTGTAATTTCTTTCAATAGTGTTTTGTAGATTTCGGTGACTAGTATTTGTTTTAATTTTTATGTTTGAAGATAAATATAAAAAGTATTTAAGACCTTGTCTTTTGAAAATGGAACAGGTTGATAGATTCTGAGTACATATTGATAGATATGGCAATTAGTGAAAGCAAGGTAATGCACTCATGATCCATTTCTTCCTCGAGTAAAAATTCAAGAATTTTAAACATCAGCAACAAGTAACTTTGTGTGTCATTTGTGATGCTAAAATACAAAATTATATTTCAACCTGAATTTTAATACATAATAATATACATTTTGATATATAATACCAAACATAATAATATATCTAAAATAGCCTAGATTGAAACTTATCAGCGCATAACTACTTTATTATATAAAGTGGCAAATAACTACTTGGTTCCAGTGTATCATTTGTAAAAAGCAACATGCCAAAAATTGTCTTCTTACATTATAAGTATTTTAAGAAATGTAATAGTTTTCTAGGGCTGCTGAAACAAAGTACCAAAAACTGGGCAGCTTAACAGAAATTTATTGTCCCACAGTTCTGGTGCCTAAAAGTCTGAAATGATGGTGTCGGCAGGGTTGATTCTTTCTGAGGGCCATAAAAGAGAATCTGTTCCATGTTTCTCTCCTAGCTTCTGGAGGTTTGCTGGCAATCTTTGGCATTCCTTGCCTTATAGGCACATCACCCCAATATCTGCTTTCATAGTCACACGGCATGCTAGCCGCGTGTCTGTGTCCAAATTTCCCCTTTTTACAGGAACGCCAATCATATTGGATTATGGGCCTACCCTATTCCAGTCTTTTTGTTTTTGTTTTTTCAGCTTTCTTCAGTTACAATTGACGAACAAAAATTGTATACATTTAAAGTACACAATGTGATGTTTGCTATTTGTGTACATTATGATAATCACAATGAAGCTTATTAACATATACATCATCCCACATAGTTTTCTTCTTCTTTTGGTGGTAAGAATACTTAAGATCTACTCTCTCAGCAAATTTCAAGTATATACTACATTATTAACTATAGTCATTACACTGTACTTTAGGTCTCCAGAACTTATTCATCTTACAGCTGCATGTTTGTACTGTTCGACCACATATTCCCCATTTCCTCCAACTCCAGACTCCTGGTAACCACCCTTATACTCTCTGTTTCTGTAAGTTCAACTTTCTAGATTCCATATATAAGTGAGATCTTGAAGTATTTGTCTTTCTGTGTCGAGCTTATTTCACTCAGCATAATGTCCTTCAGGCACATCCATGGTTTTGCAAATGGCAGGATTTCCTTCTTTTTTAAGGTGAGTAGTATTTGATTATGTATACATACCACATTTTCTTTATTCATTCATCTGTTAACAGACACTTAGGTTGCTTACATATCTTGTCTATTGTGAATAATGCTGCTAGTTACATCTTTAATGACCCTATTTCCAAATAAGGTCACATTCTGATGTACTGGGGATTAGGACTTCAACATGTGAATTTTGCGGGGACCATTCAACCTATAACAATAATTATTTCTGTATTGTGAATTTTTTTACATATACATTTTAAATATTTATGTAAACCCTGATTTTATCATAAAATATACAAAAATTAAAAATAAAGACTATAAAATCTCCAGGGAGAGACCAGAGAATTTATACAAGTCGATTAATGTAAGAATATACTTCCCTGTGTGAAAGTGAAGCATCCTTTTTTTTCTCTTCACTGAAAAGTTTACATTCCCTCATGGTAGAATATAAATTTACTTACCTCATAACATACCCCATTTTGCTTCACAATTGTCTCGAATATGTCTATTTTCCTTATTAGGCTGTAAACTTTGGAAGTTAGTTATGTACAATTTTACTTTTAATTTAATGTCAATGTACTGCCAATAGTAAGAGAGTTCAATAATTATATTTCTTCAATGAATGAATGATAAGTGATGATGATGGTAAAAAAAAGAAATGATTCTGTAGAGATGATTAAAATTTGCATTGCTATCATTACATTTTTTAATGTACCAATTATTTCATTTGAGTAAACATTCTTTATCTGCATGGTGTCTTTTATTTCAAATGACTGCACAAAGTTTGTTAAGTAGATATATAGGAAGCACTGCACCTTCCACTATATTGCACTCCAGGGTGAAATGTGGCATCTGCTACACAATGCACAACACAGTACCAGAATGATTCTATTACCCAGGAGGAACATCAAGTCTGACTGATAGAACAGTGGATCAGATTTAGGACAGTGAAAATATAATTAACCAAAGATAAATTTGACCAGGAATGTAGAGTTAAACTACTATTTTGTTAAGAAATCCATTGACTCTTGGGAAAACAGTAAAATAACCCTTAGGTGGTTAGTAGAGTACAATCAAACTTACATGCCACACAATTACACAGAAAAATGTTTTTGGAGCTATATATTTTACCAAAAAATCTGAAGTTGCAGATTCAGTTTCAAAAAAATATTGGGATTTTCTCCAGTCTTTCAAATTACAATGGGAAAGAAATGGAAATAAATGCAATATGAATAAATAAATATAATAAGTGCAATAATACAAATGCCGTAGGACCCAGGGCTGTAATAGGAATCATCCAAGCAACCTTAGGTCATGGCTTTTAATTTTTTTAATTTATGAGACTTTTGCATCAGATACCATAATAGAGCAGGATTTATTTCCATATAAAAATAAATAAATTTTCCCAATTTTTACTAAAACAATCAAATGGGAAGATGCATTTACTTATATTGTGGATTCTAGTACTTTAATATTATCCATATTTCAGTTTAAGGTAGCAGAATAAGCACAAGTTTTGACGTCACCCTGATTTTCTTTCAAATGTCATATCAGACATATTCCAGAGCTTACAGACAGAAGCTCTTTGCTCACTGAGGGAGATGACAAGTAGGTTCTCACCCCGCAATTTAAATTGTTATTTTTCCTTTACAAATTTTTAGCAAGCACTTACAGTTTATTGTCAATAAGCAAAAGAGCACAAGAAGCCAATCCTTTGTCTTTTGCAAGTATCTTTCCTAGTTTGTTGTTTTTCTTTCCATTTTGTTTTTTCAATATAGATATTTCAAACTATTCTATGGTTAAATCATTTTCCTTAAAGAAAAACCCTTCCTTTTTTTCAAATAAACAAACATATATTGCAATAAGTTAAATAGTATTATACACATATTAAAGAGTTTTAAGTATTTGAAGTATTTCAATATACCATGTCTAGAATCTTTTTTCTTTTCAAAGATTGCTGTCTCCACTTTTAATTTTATGAAGGTGAGCTAGTATGACTAAGAAGCAC